>CAIGRF010088080.1:0-12023 GCA_903798235.1 Fraxinus ornus
AAAAAAAAGTTTTCAAGCAAAATTTTTTTTTTTTTACTTTTTTTGCAATATTAACAAATTTCATAACAAATTGTAAAAAAAAAAAAATCATTTTAATGGACAATTTTCATGTAAAATGAAGTCAAACGAACACTAAACTTTGATGAAAAAATAGTTTTGAGCAAACTTTTTGACAATGTTAACAGATTTCATAACCAATTGTAAAAAAAAATTCACTTTAATTAACAATTTCCATGTAAAATAAAGCCAACCGTGAACAAAAAGATCCAAAATTTTAAAATTTTTCGGGTGTAAAATTATATCAATCAAACACACTTAATTAACAATTTCCTGGAAAACAAGTTCTAGACAATTATTTTCTCTAAAATTCATTTTCTTTCCACCTATTTTCCACCCTTGCTATTAAACGGACCCTAAGAGAAATTAATACGAAATAACAAACACCTTAATTGCATTAATGGTACAAAACTTATGTAAATGAGTAAACAAAATTGGGGAGCAAGCCACAAAATTAGGAATTACACTAACATTTGGCACCATTTTTCATTTTAAGTTAACAAAAAATTAGATTATATCAACCTATGATCATGTTCACACAGCTAAATTATTTTGAAAAACTGGTCAATGCAGAAACTCAATTGAATAGAGGGTATGTTTGGCTAATTTTATAAAAGTTTACTGATAAGTATTAAAAGCCTATAATGTTGACAAGCCTGCGCACATGCCAAGAAATTCTATTTGACATATTTTAACACAACCACAACCACAACCACGTCTATTCTATAATTTAATATCTAGGCTTATTAAAAATATAAATAAATTAAATTTAAACATCTCTATCTCTATCTTTATATTTTTATTTATATTTTCTAATAAAGTTTCTACCTTTTTACTTGAATTGTTCTTTTCTAAGTTTTCTCCTAAATTTACGAGTAAATCTACAATACTATTTAGCTATTTATCTTTAGTGTAAAAGATGTTTAAATTTTTTTTTATCAAAGTTACAAACTAAGGAAGTTGTGTCTAGACTATTTTTCTTTTAAAATTTCCTAGAATCTCTAGATTTAAATAATCTTTTCTTTTCATAAACTAATTACTTTGGATTAAGAAATGGCTCTGATACCAATTATAATCTAATCTCACGAGATTTAAATAATTTTTATGGTTTTTTGTCTTTACTTTCAATCTTTAAGATCTTTTATCAAGAAACTCCAACATTAAGAGACAGAGAGCTCAGTGATTTGTTTATTGATCTGTAAAGAGGAATCACATCTATTTCTATCTAGTGCGATTAATTTGTGGCTTTTTATAATAACTGATCTACCAAGTTCTTGATTTTCTAGATAGATATTAATAAATTATTTAAAACTTTCTAAAGAGCAGCAAAGCAAAGTGGATGAAGTATAACTATCTAATGGCATAAAATATCGAAAACTAAAAAAAAAAATATTTATAATGGCCTTAAGAGTAATTTAACGTTTAGCAAAAATAGTTTCTTAAGATTTTTTATAACTCTCTCTTAACTTTTTTCGTGACCACCTAAAAAGGCTTAACACTGTAACCAAAAACGATTTTCATCATGTTTAAAAGGCTTGATCAAACTCCCTTAATCAATAAAATAACCGACTTAACTCGGAGGATTAGTTTATCATTTTGGCCATGGAATCCATAATAAAGATGCTAAGAGCGTTAGGATTATATTTGAAGATTAAATATAATTCTTAAATAAATTAATCGTTTACTTGGTGTTTTCTCTTTTAGACCTTGCCCGAAAATTTAAAAAAAGAAAAGAAAAGAAAAGTAAACGAAAATCATAAGCAAAAGAAAGTGTGAAATGACTTACTTTATATCTGAAATCTTTGAATTTACGAGGATGTCTTTGAAGTTTGAGTGCAAGTGTTGTAATGTGCTTTGTTTTTGTTTCTCGGTGTGTGTTTCTTTGTAGGTGGTGTTGGTATTTATAGGCGCTCGTACATCACATCTATTCTTTCCATACTGTACAACTGTGTAGGTGTGTGATTTACAATTAAAAAAAAAGTACTGTATGACTTTGCAGATGTGTGATTTACAACTAAAGAATTAAGTGTTGCTTTACAGCTGTAAAATTGTTTTTTGAAAATTTTGTCTTCAAGCTTCAATATGTTGGCTTTCTTTGCTTGATAATTGTCATTAAACACTATTCATATGTCATTTGCTTTTCCTTTAGGTCTTTTCTCCTTTAATTATTGCTTATATGTCCATCATTTCTATGTATGCTTGTTTTAGGTTTGCATCAATTTCATTAGTTTATACACGTGATATGTATTCCTCTTCTTCTACATCTGATTGTCTTTCTGATAATTCATCGTTTGTTTATTGAAAAGCCATCAGATATAACTCTTTTTGTTGAATATTTGGAACTAGAACTTTTTCCGTTTTATGTCTTAAAACAAGATGTTCTTGACAAAAAAATAACTTCGTTGCTCCATTGTGCTACAAGTCTGTAATTATTATTAACTGATTCAAATACGCTCATCCAACGCTTTAAAGAACGGTCTCATTCAAATTTTTCAGTAAACATAGTTGCTTCCGTAAAAAAATGGAGGCACAGATATAAACTGACTCATCTAGATTGATTTAAGGGTCAGGAATCGAAATGTGACTCTGATACCAATTGAAATTACGAGGTTCGACCCAAATTACATCTAGAGAGGGGGTGAATAGGTGTTTATGCGAAATTAAAACTTAATAATTAATTAACAACAAGTTATTATTAATTATCTCTGAATAGTTAATCAATCAGTCTAATTATCCTAAGTTGAATTGCTGCAGTTATATGGAAAACAATAAATAATAAGTAGATTGATCACGAAGAAACCCCAACTGGGAAAAGACTCCGGGTATTTTGCCAGTCAGAAATATACCATAAACGAATTTTGAACTTACAATCTATCAGACATGACTACTACTAGTACTTTCTGACCTCCTGACTATAATTTCCACAGCTCTTCTGGATTGCGTGCTTCTGTACAAACTCACAGCTGCAGTTTTCAAAACCCTCCTAGATTGAGTGCTCCTGCACCAACTTCCGACTTTATGAATTCATCTATCTCCCGTAAATCAATGAAGAACTCTGCGTTCTCCAACGACTGGAACTCCAGTCACCTTCCTTTAATCTTCAGCACTCTGACAGATGTGTAGAAAATAGCAATTGGGTATTTGGATTAAATGAGTTTGATGTTTTCACTGCCAAGAACAAATCGAACAATGAAGGTTGAAAGCTTTGGATGAATTTGATGAAGTAGATAAGAAGCAGTACGTATTAACTCAATGTTCAACCTTGAAAAAAAAATTGTTCAGAGGCATTCTAGTATTACACTTTAGGTTAAGGAATGAACGGACCGGATAAAAAACCTTAAAAATGTAAATTAAAATTCTCCGGATAACCTTGTCGCTCGAGCGTAAGATGGGCGACAAGTGAGCAATGGTGTGTCGTTCGAGTGAAGTCCGGAGACAAGCTAGTGACATTGTTTCTATTTCTGCCGCTTGAGACAAATCATGGCGAAAGTTTAGCGAAATTGCGACGCCGTTTTTCTTTCTTTTCTATTCTCGAACCCTAGACCTATTTCAACTCAATTTATGACAATTGCAACTTACTCCTTGACTTTTACAACACAATAAATCTAGTCCCTTTTGTTCACGGACTTACCAATTACATCAAAAACCTAACGACTTTGTTCTTCATGTCCTCATTTGTCCTGTAATTTATTTTCAGCATTAAAATTTACTAATGATAATAATTGTGTAGCTAAATTTTATCCCACTCACTGTTAATTCCAGGAATTGAACTCATGGAAGATGATTGGCGATGCTAAAGGAAATGATGGACTATATTTTTTAGATGATGCTCTCATACTTGAAGGACAAGCACAAGATACAAATAATGTTACTAGCTTAGTAACGTGGGAGGATCCGAGTCAGACGAAGCCGAGTTGTCAGATAGCTCGTTGATGGCGCTGATGTACCATAAGTTGGCGAATCAGCGTAACAACGGCAAGTAATCGACGATCTTTGCTAATCGGGGTCCTTTTTGGACACATTTTAATATTTTGACCATAACTTTGGTTACGTTTATCAGAATCGTACTCATGACCCCAATTTTGAAAGCTCTTTTCGGTGCGCATATCGTCGTCATTGATTTTTTTGTTGTTTTCCCTTCCGAATCCCCAATTTTAGCTATTTTTTTTCCTTTTTTGGTAATATTTCGTTTGCCTTTTTAACATAGATTACGAACTTGATTTAAGTCAGATTTTTGGGATATTATTTCTTTTATTACGTATTTCCTTTTGTATGAATATTGAGATTTTGATATTTTTGGTGAAATTTCGATAATTATGATTTTATTAGTTATATAACCTAGCATTGGGTTATTTTCGCATGTTCCAATGAATAATAAAAAAATTTCTTGTTTCCTTCTTTGTTTAAGATAAAAGCCCTCGTTTCGAATGTGAATTTTTTGATTGGAAAGCATCATCGAATAATATTTCTCACTCTTATAAATCTTACCTTTTGTTCTTATACATGCCAATATTAACATTTATTGACGATCACACTAGAGTTTGTTTGGTGTATTTGCTTATGGAAAAATCAGAAGTTAATACTGTGTTCCAAATATTTTCTGCTATGATAAAAACTCATTTTTGATGCACATATTAAGATTTTGAGAACTGACAATGACCATGAATATTTTTCCAATGTTTTAGGAGTTTGTTTAGCAAAACATGACACTTCACCAATCTTCATGCATTGAAACACAGCAACAGAACGATATAGCCAACAAGAAAAATTGTCCCCTTCTAGAAGTGGCTCGGCCTTATTATTCACTAATGGGGTTACAAAATATTAATCTAAAGTATACATTTCTCGTGGTATCCTTTAGGTCTTTTCTCCTTTAATTATTGCTTATATGTCCATCATTTCTATGTAGGCTTCTTTTAGGTTTGCATCAATTTCATTAGTTTATACACTTGATATGTATTCCTCTTTTTCTGTATCTGATTGTCTTTCTGATAATTCATCGTTTGTTTATTGAAAAGCCATTAGTTATAACTCTTTTTGTTGAATATTTGGAACTAGAACTTTTTCTGTTTTATGTCTTAAAGCAAGATGTTCTTGACAAAATAACTCCATTGCTCCATTGTGCTACAAGTCTGTAATTATTATTTTGAACTTCTATTATTAACTGATCCAAATACGCTCATCCAACGCTTTAAAGAATAGCCTCATTCGAACTTTCCAGTAAACATAGTTGCTTCTGTAAAAAAATGGAGGCACAGATAGAGACTGACTCATCTAGAAGGATTTAAGGGCCAGGAATCGAAATGTGACTCTGATACCAATTGAAATTACGAGGTTCGACCCAAATTACATCTAGAGAGGGGGTAAATAGGTGTTTATGCGGAAATAAAACTTAATAATTAATTAGCAATAAGTTAATATTAATTATCTCTGGATAGTTAATCAATCAGTCTAATTATCCTAAGTTGAATTGTCGCAGTTATATGGAAAACAATAAATAACAAGTAGATTGATCACGAAGAAACCCCAACTGGGTAAAGACTCCAGGTATTTTGCCAGTCAGAAATCTACTATAAACGAATTTTGAACTTACAATCCATCAGACATGACTGCTACTAGTACTTTCTGACCTGCTGACTGTAATTTTCACAGCTCTTCTGGATTGCGTGCTTCTGTACAAACTCCCAGTTGCAGTTTTCAAAACCCTCCTAGATTGCGTGCTCCTACACCAACTTCCGACTTTATGAATTTGTCTATATCCCGTAAATCAATGAAGAACTCCGCGTTATCCATTGACTAGAACTCCAGTCACATTTCCTTAATCTTCAGCACTCTGGCAAATGTGTAGAAAGTAGCAATTTGGTATTTGGATTAAATGAGTTTGATGTTTTCACTGCCCAGAACAAATCGAACAACAAGGTTGAAAGCTTTGGATGAATTTGATGAAGTAGATAAGAAGCAGTACGTATTAACTCAATGTTCAACCTTGAAAAAAAATCGTTCAAAGGCATTCTAGTATTTATACTTTAGGTTAACGAATGAGCGGACCGGATAAAAAGCCTTAAAAATGTGAATTAAAATTCTCTGAAGAACCTTGTCGCTCGAGCGTAAGATGGGCGACAAGTGAGCGACGGTGTGTCGTTCAAGTGAAGTCCTGGAGAGAAGCTAGTGACAGTGTTTCTGTTTCTGCCGCTCGAGACAAGTCATGGCGAAAGTCTAGCGAAATTGCGACGCCATTTTTCTTTTTTTTTCCATTCTCGAACCCTAGATCTATTTCAACTCAATTTATGACAATTACAACTTACTCCTTGACTTTTACAACACAATAAATCTAGTCCCTTTTGTTCACAGACTTACCAATTACATCAAAAACCTAACGACTTTGTTCTTCATGTTCTCATTTGTCCTGTAATTTATTTTCAGCATTAAAATTTACTAATTATAATAATTGTGTAGCTAAATTTTATCCCACTCACTGTTAATTCCAGGAATTGAACTCATGGAAGATGATTGGCGAATTCTAAAGGAAATGATGGACTATATTTTTTTAGATGATGCTCTCATACTTGAAGGATAATCACAAGTTACAAATAATGTTACTAGCTTAGTAACGAAGGAGGATCCGAGTCAGACGAAGCTGAGTTGTCAGATAGCTCGTTGATGCGCTGATGTACCAAGAGTTGGCGATCAGCGTAAAAATGGCAAGTAATCGACGATCTTTTCTAATCGGGGTCCTTTTTCGACACATTTTAATATTTTGACCATAACTTTGGTTACGTTTATCAGAATCGTACTCATGACCCCAATTTTGAAAGTTCTTTTCGGCGCGCACATCGTAGTCATCGATATTTTGTTGTTTTCCCTTCCGAATCCATAATTTTAGCTATTTTTTTTCCTTTTTTGGTAATATTTCGTTTGCCTTTTTAACATAGATTACAAACTTGATTTAAGCCCGATTTTTGGGATATTATTTCTTTTATTACGTATTTCCTTTTGTATAAATATTGAGATTTTGCTATTTTTGGCAGAACTTCAATAATTATGATTTTATTAGTTATATAACCCAACCTGTGAGTTATTTTCGCATGTTGGATGAATAATAAAAAAATTTCTTGTTTCTTTATTTGTTTAAGATAAAAGCCCTCGTTTTGAATGTGGATTTTTTGATTGGAAAGCATCATCGAATAATATTTCTCACTCTTATAAATCTTACCTTTTGCTCTTATACATGCCAATATTAACATTTATTGACGATCACACTAGAGTTTGTTTGGTGTATTTGCTTATGGAAAAATCAGAAGTCAAAACTGTGTTCCAAATATTTTCTACTATGATAAAAACTCATTTTTGATGCACATATTAAGATTTTGAGAACTGACAATGACCGTGAATATTTTTCCAATGTTTTAGGAGTTTGTTTAGCAAAACATGACACTTCACCAATCTTTATGCATTGAAACACAGCAACAGAACGATATAGCCAACAAGAAAAATTGTCCCCTTCTAGAAGTGGCTCGGCCTTATTACTCACTAATGGGGTTACAAAATATTTTTGGGGCGAAGCTGTCCTTACAGCTTTTTATCTAATTAACAGGATGCCTAATAGAATTTTGAACTTCTTGATACCTCTAGATTGTTTGAAAAATAATTTCCCTATTACTGGATTATTTTCAAATATGCTTCCATTACGGGTTTTCGAGTGTATAGCTTATGTTCATGTCCATAGTGCATTTCGTAGTAAATTAGATCCTAAAGCAAAAAAAATACATTTTCTTGGGCTATTCCCCGACAGAGAAAGGGTATAAATGTTATGATCCCGTATCAAGGAAATTGATTGTAAGTTTTGATGTCACATAATTTTCAGAAATGAATTCCTTTTTTTACCAAAACTCATCTTGAGGGGGAGATTATAGTAACAGACGTTTCGGAACATTCAATCCCAGTTACTACCTGTTATATATGCCCAATGTCATGATAGATTCAGGTGTTATACATACTAACGAGCAACAAGTGTCTTCAAACGGGTGTGATAAACTCACAAATTGTTCCCAACTTGTTACGGAAAGTAATGCAACCCGGTCTAAAAGTCTATTAAAGGAAAAGAATCATACTGAAAATACAACCAAATACTTCACCGACTTGAATCAAACCTCAGCAATACAAAACTGGTAAGTTCAGGTGATATCTCTTCCTCTAACGATTCTACATCTCTTGAATACCTATCGCATTTCGTAAACAACCTCGTTGTTACACTCGTTATCCTATTTCAAAGTATGTGTCTTATCATCATTTAGCATCTTCCTTTCAAGCATTTACCTCCATTCTTTCTAGTGTATATATTCCAAAATGTGCAGGAAGCTCCAGGAGTTCCTAAGTGGAAAGAAGTTGTTCTAGAAGAATTGAGAGCTTTGGAAAAGTATGGGACCTGACAATTGTTACACTTACCTAATGGAAAGACTCCTGTAGGTTGTAAGTATTTACTGTTAAGTTTAAAGTTGATGGAACAATTGATAGGCACAAAGTGAGACTAGTTGCAAAATACACAAACATATGGTTTGGTTGGATTATTAAGATACATTTGCTCCAATAGCAAAGATGAACACTATATGAGTGTTGATTTCTCTAGCTGCTAACTATGTGTGGACTCTTCATCAAATATATGTTCAAAATGCCTTCTTAAATGTTGATTTGGTCGAGGAAGTTTAAATGAAGTTACGACCTGGTTTTGGAGAATCTCTTGGAAGAGATAAGGTGTATAGACTTCAAAAAAAATCTATATATGGTCGTAACTACCTTGAGCATAGTTTAATCGATTTTCAAACTCTCTTTGAAAAGCAGTTTCTTCTCAGAGTCAAGCTGATCACACAATTTTCTTTAGACATTCTGTTGGAGGGAAAGTAACTACTCAATGTTTATGTTGAGGAAATAATCCTAACGAGTGATGATGAAGTTGAAATTCCAGGTCTTAAAAGGGCTCTTTCCAAGGAATTTGAAATTAAAGATCTTAAGAGTTTTAAAGTACTTTCTTGGTATGGAAGTCACTTGATCAGCCAAAGGGTTACAAAGAAGTTTGCATGCTAGGTTACAAGCTAAGTGAAATTCCCATCGCTCCAAATAAAAAATATGGACTAACAGAAGATGCTGGCAAGTCTATAGACAAGGAGAGGTACCAAAAATTGGTAGAAAAATTGATTTATTTGTCTCATACAAGGCCGAATATTGCTTACTTAAGTAAGTACAATATATAAGTCAATATATGCACTCACCAAAAATGTAACATTTGCAACAATTTACAAGATTATGAGATATTCGAAATTTACCCTACGCGTAGTTTGTTGTTTAAAAGGAATAAGAATCTATGTGTTGAATCTTTTACTGATGCTAACAGTTGGACTTATCAATGATAGAAGGTCTACTTCAGGGTACTGTACTTTTTGTGCTTGGTAATTTGTTGATGTGTGAAAAATCGGGTGTCGCACTGGATATCACTTAACAGTTCATGAATTATCAATTTAACAGCTTTTAAGTTATCGAATGATTGTTACTTATCCATCTTTAGTTTTGACCCTACGCGCGTAATTAATCAATCAAAAGCAACAAGTCACTTTTAATTGCTTTTAGACGATTAAACGTACAATCCTATACTTGAATACCGCAATAATAAGGAAATCAATAATAAACACCAATATGATGACGGAGAAACCCCAATTGGGTAAAAACTTCGAGTCCAAGCCAATTACCTCCATTATAGACAATATGAAATGAGTTACAGTCATATGCTATCTAGCCAACTCCACTAGATTTCCCATTCTATTTCCTGCTAACCCAAAGGTCTCCTCCAAGATTTTCTACAATTGTCTCTTCCTAGCGGAATTCCAAGAACATACTCTAAGACATTGTGCGTGCTCTTCCTGCGCATGTAGTCCAACTCCCTCAACTTCCGGAAACTTTTGAAATCCAACTAAGAGAGTACCTTCCTATGACCAATAAGAAGTAGGTGATATTTCAGATTCAATAGGTTTGAAGTGTTTCCTAAATATATGGTTGGATGATTTTAAGAAGAAAATATGGACTCAATGTATAAATAGACTCTTGGATCTTCAAATGATAATATGAATGTGTTTAGAGAATAAGCACAATGAACAACCACACACAATTCATGCATAGGCTTGGATATTTATAGGAATGGGCAATTATGTTGAATGGGCAGGAAAAAATACTTCAAAATAGCAAATTAAGGTTTTTTGGATCGACTTGTCGCTCGAGCGAGAAGCGGCAACAGGCGGCAATGCATTGTTGCTCGAGCAAGAACTCGACGATAGGTGGGCGACGCACTGTCGCTCGAGCAAGAGTTTGACGATATGCGGGCAATAAGCAATTTGCTTTTGCCACTCGAGCGCCAACCGAGTGAGAAGCTATCGAAAATGTGGCCTTTTGTTTATCTTCTTTCCATGTTTGAACCCTAGACTTCATAATCCAATTTGTACAAAATCCTAGGTCTTGACTTTTACAACACGTTGCAAATTAGTCCTTTCGTCCATAGAATCGCAAACACTAAAAACCTAACAAACTCCCTTTTTAACATTCTATGATAAAACTATACAATAAGTCAAGGAAAACTAAAAACAAAATCTAAACTATCCAAGCTTCATCAAACCGATGTCTCTTACACTCCTTATTAAACCTGTTTTCTAAAATCCACAACTCAAATATCTAGTGTGAAAGCACGCGATTAGGAAATAATAAAATCATTATACACATGATACCAACACTAGTTAAATTGACACGTAACACTAATGTTATCCAAACTCCAACAAAAACATTAGCATCACAAAAAATCAAAAACTCAAACATTTAGGTAGATGTGGTATGGAATGCAATACAATCAATGAATCTCCCATGTCAATCTACTTCACCTCAAAAATTTAAATTCTCCCATTCAAAACTTTTTCACTACTTAACTTCCCCCCCCTTTTACAAAGGGACCCATAATTAAAAACTTTTAACATTAACATATAATAATTCAAAAATGCAATTGTTAGCATGCACAAGGATAATCAATATACAATAAATCTTCCCACATACTTAGTTCAAGTTAACATGGAGTAAATTGTATAAGTGACCCATGAGTGTAAAGTGTTACCGATCCTTTGCAAATAGGACTTCAAACCTTAATTTTGTGATAAAGGATATACTAAACATCACTGTCAATAAGTATATTCTTCTACTTATGTAAGTCAAACTATTTAAAGCATATTAGAACCTATAAAAAAAGCTCATTTTGTATGTATATTTTCTTCTCCCTTTGACTTTGAGAATATTTTATTTTCACATTTTTCAATATTTTAAGCTCATTATTATTTTTCACATCTTAAGTGCAGACTCTTCTCCATTAAACGACTAAAATGACCCATGTAACGAGCTTTAAACCGGTTAACCCAAGTTAGTTGACTATAGGCACCAAGTTATGAGAAACCCTGCAAGCTTAATTGCTCGGGTCATATAGGCTCCGAAAAAGAACATAAGATATTGAGTTTTTATTACCGAGGGTAAACTTGAGCTTATGTCTAATAAATAAGTTCAATTCATGTTCAAAGTCACCTTACTAACATGTAATTGCCATCTCAAATCTCACACACGCGGTTGAGTTCCACTACAATATCATAGTGTGTGCAGTGCATATGGTACATGAAGACACATATACTAAATATTTCATAATAGCCTAAGCCAGCAATGAAAACGATGTTACAACTCATCGATTAAATCTATTCTTGATTACAATAAACAAATTCAAGTATATTATATATTATGCTTGTAAAAACAATTTCTTGTATTTTTTTATTTTTTTTCAAATTTTTAATTTTTTGTTGTTTTTATTTTAAAGTTTGAATGTACAAAACACAAAATAAATAAAAAAATATGCATGAATTTTCTATCTAGAAAATAAATAAACAAATATGATGCAT
>CAIGRF010088080.1:12120-22629 GCA_903798235.1 Fraxinus ornus
AAAAAAAGAATGCAGGAGTTTTTCACCTAGAAAATAAATAAAAAAATATGATGCATGCATAAATAAATGTCACACAATGATAAAACACGAGCATGAACCAAAAAATCTAATTAGTTAGGTATGCAAATACTCTTACCTTTAAGAGCACCGTGATCTATTTCAAAATTTTCAGATTACTTTTTTTCACCCAAACTTGCCTAGTGACATGAATATTCTCATTCATTTGTGTCATTAACTTGGTTAATTGACTAACCTGATTAGTAAGAAATCCAATCTGACCAACAAATTTTTGATTCTTATTTCTATTTAAGTTCCAATTTAAATTTTTGTTCAAGAAATGATGCCACCTAGGTCTTATGCGTCCTAACTCACCGCAATAAAACATGTTAAGATAAAACTAGGACCAAAGTTATGAGATCGTTGATATCTATTCCTAGATTGGAGGGTCCTGCACTATCTAGTAAGATTTTGTCCTACATATCTCTTATTCTTAAGTTCAGGGTTAAGCATATATTTAAGTTGGTCAGTACCAGGGACAAATGTGATCTTGGACGTACTAGTAACATTATGATCATTTTTATTATATCCTAGACCTCTCTTATTACCAGTAGGCTTGCCTATTCCTAGAATGTTATCTAGCTATATAGAACCACTAGAGAAGGTAAGAAGTTGAGACTTGGAATGCTCTGGTCGCTCAGAAGATTTTTAACATGTATTTCTAAGGTTTCCTTTTCAACTGTCAGCTCATTAGCTCTTATAAAGGTCTTCTCAAGCTCACTAGTGAGATTCCAAACTTGAGTATCTAAAGATTCATTCATGGATTTCAACTCACTCATCGTTGAGGTAGATTCCTGAAAGTATGCTACGAGTTTCTCCTTTTTCGACTCTAATTCTATAACTCTTGTACTCACGACTTTATTTTTTGTTGGAATCTTAATGCTCTCCTCATAGAGTTTATCATAAGCCTGATGAATATCTCCCTCACTATCAAAATTGTCCTCACTGTTAGAATTTTCTTCTGAATTCTCACAACTACTTACGTTCTCAGTCTTTTCACTCCTTTTATCAGATTCATTCATGATTCTAGCAGTAAAGACAATATCTTTTCCACTTTCCTCCCGAGTGGATTTCTCACTTTAATTGTCCGAGTTAGACTCGTCATCAATAAGAGTAGCATTCATAGCCTTATCTGAATCTCTCCTACAACTAGGGCACTCACTCCTAACGTGGCTAAAACCTCGATAGTTATGACATCTCATAGATTGAGATCACATTCCAAACTCACTGGAATCACCTTGTTGTTTTTCTATAGGTTTCTTTTTATTCCTAAGCATTTTCAGAATCTTTTAGTAAAGTATTTTCAGAATCTTTTAGTAAAGTATGCTAACTCCTCTTCGTTAGAAGAATTTGAATGCGTAGAGTCAAAATCTTTATCTCTAATGGTGTTCAAGGCAATTGACTTCTCAATATTTACCTAATGTAAGTTCATAAGTCTTGAGAGATCCAACCAACTTTTCAATCTCAATGGAATCTAAGTCCTTACTCTCTTCTATTGCCATGACTTTAGGTCTAAACCTTTCTCGTAGGAATTTAAGAATTTTTCTGACTATCTTAGACTACGGGATTCTCTCACCAGGTTGAAGCTAGAATTTACTATGTCATTTAAGCTCACATATAATTCATCAATGATCTCATTCTCTTTCATTCTAATTTCTTCGAGCCTAGTGGTCAGCATCTGCAACCTAGAGTTCTTAACTGCCTCAGTTCCCTCATGTGTGGTCTGTAGAATATTCCAAAACTCTTTGGCTACCTTACACATAATTTGTGTTGGACTCTCTTAAATTTCTAGCAGACAACATTTTTTTTGTTTATTTATGTCTCAATTTTCTGGTCAAGTCACTGAATTAATTAATTATTTACATTTTAACTCAATTTCTAGATTTTACAGTTAATTGCCAGAATGAATTGGTGGACGTTTTAAAAATTTGACCAATCACGCTTTCGATATATAACTTTGATGGAAATTGAATTCAAATAAGTACGAGATTGTTTCCCAAATTGCTAAAGATATTTACAATTGTTTCCAAGTCTGCATTTCCTACTAGTGATCGAATGCTTAATTTCTTTAAGAGTTCATTGAGTACAAGTATTGTCACATATCTTTCAAACTAAACTGTGTTTACCCCTAGGGATGGCAAAAAAGTTCGGCGGCTCGGGCTCGGCTCGAAAAAAGTCTGAGCCGGGCCTGGCTTTGGCTCGGTTAGACCGAGCTGAGGCTCGGGCCGAGCCCCATTTTGGGGCGTCGGCTCGAGCCCAGGTGAGCCTGCCCACATTAAAAAAAAAAATTTTAATGGAATTTTTTAAAAATAGCTGCCTGCAAAAGCAGAAATTATATAATATAAAAAAGATCAAAAAAACAAAAAAACTCGAGCCGACTCGGCCTGTCAAGGCCCATGCCGAAAGCTCGGACTGAGCCTCATTTTTTGGCCAAGTTTTGCTCGGCTCGGCTCGGGCCAAAAAAAGTCCAGCCAAAAACCCTCAAGCCGAGCCCAGGCTTTTTTTTTTTTTGGGCTCGGCTCAACTTGTTGACATAGCTATTTACCCCTATAAAAATTCTAGAATCTGAATGTATAATTCTAAACTTTATTTTGAGTCGATGCTGAGTGAAGTATTATGTTGTATGTAATGTGAAATTCAATAGTGTTGTCAGATAAAGAATTACTCATTAAGATTTTTAGAATAAGCTATTATTATAAAAATTTATACCAAATGAATAATTCAGTTACGCAATTGTTTTTAGATTACAGCAACTTCAATTCAACCAAAAAGACACGTAGGGGAGAAGAAAAAATTAATAAAACAAGTTGTTTAAGCCGATCTGGAGCAAAAGAAACTATTGTAATTCAAAATGATGTACCTGAAGGAAGAAGTTTGATTCAATGTTTTTTCGCAGATGATGAACTTGGGTATCATATGCTTGCATCCAACCAAACTTTCGCAATACGATTCAATTTAACTTTTTTGGAACAAAACAGTTTTACTGCTTCTTTAAAACGCTTCATGGTTTTGGCACGTATGGCGTTTTCACATACAAAATGTACCACAGGTGTGGGGTTTATTGTCTCTGGTCCGCAACGGGTAAAGGTCCATGTTTACATTGTATAAAAGGTGAATTATATTGTCAACCATGGAAGGATAGAGGTGAGTCACTGCCCCAAGCATTAATGCTTACTGATTAAGCTATTCTAAATTTTGTAGTCTTGTTCCTATTAGAATTCCAGTTTACCATTGGCACCAGATTACAACTATTGGAACTTTGGAAGTAGCCTATGTATGAAAAGGCACACCTATTGAAAAATAACAATTCCAAAAGTCGAGATGTTTCATATATCTTTTCACTCGAACATATTCTATAATATTTCGTAATAATCTACAAATTTTTTTTTCAACAATATCACTTATGTAAGTGGCTTAAATTTGACTTAATTTCTCATTTATGGACTAACATTTTCCACTTAAATAATGATTATTTAGACACTAAAGAGAGTTTAAGTGAAGAGCTATTGCATGTGGATAAGGAACTTATGGATTTTAACATTGTGTAGTAGAATGTATCGAATTTACTTAGCTAATCAATGTATGAAATGTCTTGAACTGTCAATCTTTGGTGTAAACCAAAACAATAGTATCCACAATATAACCTTCCTAACACCTTTGGGTTCTCATGGTTTCATTTTGGTCTTGAACAGCTCTTGCATTTTATAAGTGTTTTAGAAAATTCAAGTCTTAAAACATTCTAATAGTAGCGGCCACAGTTCACACCTGTATAAGTGATATCCTATTAAAAGTACTTGTTATAGCACATTAAACCAAGATCTTGTATAAGTGATATCCTATTAAAAGTACTTGTTATAGCACATTAAACCAAGATCTTGGGGTCATTAATAGTACTTGTTATACCACATTAAAGTTAGTCAAGTTGTAGATCACTTATTAAATTAAAACTTGTTCACACATCCAACTGTATAAACAAGTTTTTTTTCTTGTAAATGTTCGATGTGGGATTCATTTCCATATATAAGACACTTAAAATGAGTTTATCAACTTATGAGCCTATATTGGAGACTTTTTCAATTCACTCAAATTAATAATATAAGATACTTAAAATGAGTTTATCAACTTATGAGCCTATATTGGAGACTTTTTCAATTCACTCAAATTAATTGCAATGACCCTCATCATTAAATATCATATTTAATGATTTAATCCAATTAATTCCAACACATTTTAGGATTAATCTACTTTGCCTCCCCCTACCTAGCTACCCCCGACACTATCAGGGCCTTTCCTCCACTCCACCCCACTCCACCTATCATTGGCTTTGCCAGGGCCCATGTGGCCCTAATAGTATAGCAAGGTCCTCCAATTTATATCATTGTACCATTAAGGATTAACAATATATCCAGTAAAATGCAGTTCAATATACGAATATTCTTCAAATATTCTAATACTATTATTATATATCCAATACAAATGCAATAAATTATTTTCATCCAATTTTATTCTCTTTTAGTTTAGGGTTCATCGCCTTTGTGAATCATCCTAAGACTTCAAAATTTAGTACAAGGGTTTCTTATCTTTCTATATTCATAGAAAATTTTCCTATGAAGTGTAAGGTATTCTAGTAATACTTCCCCCACAAATACTATAATTTGCAAACATCAATGTACCTCCACAATTTTCGTTTAGGTTCAAACTTAGAGTTCATTAACTCTTTTGATAAATTATTTCTATGTAGAGATATCCATTTTATCAAACTACTATTCTCTAAAAATGTGAAGATTAGTGAGTATATCTATTCATCATTCTCTCGAGGTTATTAACAGTGTTGGCTAAACATCACCACCTAGTGCATTGGATGTGACACCATTCTTCAATTGCAGCGTCCTTGTGCAAGATGCTCACTAGATTTTAAATCTTGTGATTGACCAACATTTTCGGTTCCAATTTCTTAAAATCCATTCTAGAAAATTTTGTGATCATCAATTTTCTATGGAATTCATGTGGGAATCAACAATTTCATTTGAACATGGTTCGCACGAGACAATTTTTTTTTAAAAGAAATATCCCACTGAAAATATAAGAATTCCCGATGGCATGGCGCCCCCATCGTTCTGATGAGCACAATCTTTATAATACGCCTATATTAAAGCCTTATGTTATTCTTTGTTGGGTTCCCCCTCAACCAATAATAAATGTCTCTTTAAGACAATCGTATGTGACCCTCACGTTGGTCAAGCCCCATTGATGGTTAGGGACTAAGAGAATATCTGCTTCTTAAAATACTATAATTAACGTTCAAGTAACCGTTGGTGTCCATTCAAAGTTAGGGTTTATAAAACCCATCAACTGATTTTCTCTTCCTCGATTCAGAGTTATCATCCCAAAATGGAGATGACTTATGTAGATGGATTCAATGTGATTTCAATTCTTTTTTCATTTTGATGTATACTTGGGTTTCTCTAAAGAGGCTCAGCCCTATTTATGACATCCAAGGGCGGACCAATTGAGGGTTGGTTGGTGTAATTGCCTCCACTGGATCCTTAATTGTTGACATTTCAAAAAAAAAAATAATAATAATAATAATAATACTTAAATAAATGCTACATCATTTTAGTCCATAATTTTTAACCATAACCCAACAAAGTAAATATAATTTTAAATTATTTTTCGGTAAAATTACCCAAAATCCTACTTCTCAAGTTTACAATTCAAAAATTAGGTGATAATTACTTATTTTTAAATTAATAAAAACAAATTTATTATGCTAACTGTTTATCTATGGGATCAAATCTGGACCGTCCACATTTTTCAATCGCACAATACTTCTTCATACCAATTCTCTCACTTTCTCTGTTGTCATCCCACCCCTCACCCTTTCTCTGTCGTCGTCCTCACTCCGCCACCGATCCCTCCAACGACAAATCTCATTCCTTTACCACTCTTCCTTCTCTCTTTACCCACCACCCATCTTACCACCCACCCATCTCCAGCATCGTCTGCCGTAACGAAGCTTCACATCAGGTTGGTGTTGCCGTAGCGCTCGTCGCTACTTGGAGCACCAACGGAAGCGTCGACGAGAGCTAGAAGCTTCGTAACTGATAGTATTGCTACAAGCTAGGTTGATTTTTTCATTTCACGAAGATGCTATTCCGATCTTCTTCATATCGATGTTATTTCATAAAAATATTGTTCCGATCTTTTTCAAGAAGCATCGACACCCAGTCGATGTGTGTACATGTAGGTGGACGCCACTTCCTAGTATTGTTGCGTGCATTGGTAGGTTATAAGGTGGTGCTACTAATGCGATGTGTGTGCAACATTGTGTAAAGTGGTAGGTTGTTTATCTATCAAGGATGGTTTGCGATGTGGATGGTTATGGATATGTTGTTTAGCCAGATTTCACGGATGGCTGTTGGTTTTTTGCAAATGGAGTTGTTCTGTTGTTGTTGGTGGTGGTATAGATGACGATAGTTCTACTAATGGTGATATAGGTGGCTATAGTGAGGTGGTACGCATTTTTTTTTTTGAAGGTGTTTGTAATAGCGGTGGTGGTGGTGGTAACAAACAGGTGTGACCAAGTATGTGCTTTTGTGAATGGTTGTGACCAATTTTGTGTTACTAGTGATCGATTGTGACTTGATCACATTCAGTCACGGTAAATATTGAACTGATCACATACAGTTACACTGTACATAAAATTGGGCATAGTTAGTCACACTGAAGATAAAATTTTGTCACAATTAGTCACGGATAGAACTGATTTGTGACTTGGTTAAATAGAGTCACAATTAGATGGCCACAGACAATTAAACCGAAGATAAATTTGGTCAAATTTAATCATCTATAACATAGGTCAGTCACTTGGTTACATACAATTACAAATCTTCGTGAAACAACATCAACCTAGTCACAGATAACATAGCTAGTCACACATCTAATCACCTACAATGTAAAACTACCACTACCACAATTTTTGGAGATTTTTCTACAAGAAAGGTGAGGTGAGGGGTGGGGTGGGGTAGGGTAGGGTAGGGTAGGGACTAGAGAGTAGAGAGAGAAACTATATTAATTTCAAGAGAATTTTCTGTTGTGAGAAGGGATGGGATGGGGGTGTCATCCATAAAAAAATTTCAATTTTTTGAAATTTTTGGGTGAATGTATTATTTATGGTTGTTGATTTTAGTTCAAGGTGACAATGGTGGTACATTAGGGGTGGGTAAGATGTGTTAGGTGTAAAGGACTTAGCACATAACTCTGCAAGAATTGTAGAATAATTCTTGTTGTTATTCAAATTGCAAACTGGTTGGCTTATAACCTTACAAAGAAAGGGAAAAACTGAAAAAACAAACTAATAGACGGAACATTCAAACTAATAGCTACTTTCCTAATAAATATAAATTTTTAAAAACAAACTCTAATGACTCAACATATCCTCCCTTAAACTGATTGCACAATTGCAGTTAGTTTATCCTGGTACTCTGCACATCCCAAGTCCTTCACGAAGTGTTTCAAAAACTTCAAGCTTTAATGATTTTATCAGGTATCTGCTATCTGACTTTGAGTGCTGCAATATACAAGCTCTACTGTTCCATCTTTGGTAAGGTCACGAAGGAAATGAAAATTGATATCTATATGCTTGCTCCGACCATGAAGTACTGGATTTTTGGATAACTTAATAGTGGAACTGTTGTCACAGTGAATAACAGTGCTTTCATTTTGAGCATGACCAAGTTTTTCAAGAACTCTTCGTATCCAAACTCCTTGGCAAGCACAAGAGGTAGCACTTATAAATTCAATTTCATTTGTAGACAATGTGACCACTGGTTGCTTTTTAGAGGACCATGAAACTTCACAAGAATTGAGCATAAAAACATACACCGATGTACTCCTTCGATCGTCCAAGTCCCCTGCATAATCACTGTCAGTGAATGCTTCCAACTTCTCTGTTCCATTCCTCTTGTACAACATCCCCAAATCCACTGTTCCCTTAAGATATCTGAGCACCTTTTTTACTACTTGCATATGTAACCTGCTGGACACCTATGTAGCAGCTTACTAAGCTTATAACATACCTAAGATCAGGTCGTGTAGTTGCCAAATACATCAAGCAACCAACTACTTGTTTATAATCAGTTTCATTAATTTTTACTCCATTCTCATCCTTGGTCAACTTACATCCAGGAATAATAGGATTTTTAGAAGGATTGCTCTCTCCCATTCCAAACCCGTCCAACACCTTCTTTGTATATTTTTTCTAACTAAGATAAATTCCATTTTTATTTTAAACTACCCCAACTCCAAGAAAATAGTGCATCTTACCCAAATCAGACGTATCAAACTCCTTTTTCATGGATTCTTTAAATTCTTCAAACATATTCTCATTATTACCGGTAAATATGAGATCATCAACATACAAACTAATAATGAGAATATTACCTCCTTCACTTTGTTTCGCAAATAAAGTATGTTCATGTGGACATCTTTCAAAGCCTTGTTGGAAGAAATAAGCTTCAATTCTACTATACCATGCTTGGGGAGCCTGTCTGAGCCCGTACAAAGCTTTCTTCAATTTATAAACATTCAATTCTTCTCCTTTCTTCACATACCTTGTGGTTAATCAACATAGACAGCCTCATTGAGTTCCCCGTGCAAGAATGCACTCTTCACATCTAATTGATACACATTCTAGCCTCTTTGAGCAGCAAGAGCAATCACCATTCGAATGGTGTCACAACGAGCCACTGGAGCAAAAACTTCCTTGTAATCAATCCCATATTTTTGAACATAGCCCTTAGCCACAAGTCTGGCTTTGTACTTCTCAACAGCTCCATTTTCATTCAATTTTGTCTTGAAAATCCATTTGACTCCAATGGTCTTTGCCTCAACAGGTAAGGTGGTCAATTCCCAAGTGTTATTTTTCTCGATTGCTGCCATTTCTTGATCTATAGCCTTTTTTCCATCGAGCACTTTTGTTTGCTTCTTCGAATGTGGTTGGATCGGCTACAGAGGTAAACAACGCAAAATTGGTTAGTTCTTCCTCTTCGGACAAACCTTCTACACTCACAAAGTCTTCCATCCAAACGGGGTTGTCCTCCTTACCGTTTGTTGAATTTCAGATTGATTTCTTGTCTTCCCTACTTCTTGACCATCTCCCAAAGACTAACTTGAGATTGATGGATCATTTGAAGCAGCTTTCCCTCTTTATTTTCTGTTTCCACACCTTCTTCTTCATTTTGAGAGGCATGATCACTTCTTTCTTCCTCACTTTCTCCCCAGTCTAACACATCTAGCTTTACTGCTTCAGCACTTCTTCCCCAATCCCCAGCATTTATCTTCTTCAAATTCAACATCTCTGCTGATTACAACTCGATTTATTGAAGAATCATAGAGACGATAGGCTTTGGAGTTTACACTCATTCCTAGCATAACACACTTAATGCTTGTATCATCAAGTTCCTTCATCTTTGCTTCGGGTACAAGGACATGAGCAACACAACCAAATACTCTGAAATAGTGAACTGTTGATTTGTGGCTGCTCCATACTTCCTCGGGTTGTCTTGTTTTTTACTGCTAATGTTGGACTTTAATTAAGAATATGGATAGTCCAATTAACTGCTTCAGGCCAAAAACATTTTGGAACACTCTTCTCGGACAGCATGCTTCGAACCATATTCATAATGGTTCACTTTTTTTCTCAGCCACTCCGTTCTGTTGAGGAGTATAGGCTCCTGTTAATTGTCTGGTTATGCCATGTGTACTACAAAATGCAGTAAACTTATGCGAGGTGAATTCTCCTTCACACCGCCGTCTATCTAGCACTCATCTACGCACTCAATTCATTCATACAATTAAAGGGAACTAATATATATATAGACTTTAATGTCGCTTATAATCTTAATTAATAAATTTCATAATTGATTTAAGATTTGGACGTATGACGTTTGACAATCAATAATATTTAATCATGTGCAATCATCACAACATTAAGCCCCTGTTTTACAATTATTATTTGGAGAAAATGCAGTTTGAATAGTATTTTTAGGAGAATGTGTGGTTAAATAAAAAGTAGGAAAAGTTTTAGATTACGAACAAAATATTTTATTATACGAATATTTTGATGAAGATGGGTAAGAAAAAAAAGTTTCCAAATAATAGTTGTCAAACAGAGGCTAAATGTTACATTGTCCTATCCAATTATTATTATTCATTACCAAAGTCCAGATAAACTTTAATAAAGGT
This sequence comes from Fraxinus ornus, assembly GCA_903798235.1. NCBI lineage: Eukaryota > Viridiplantae > Streptophyta > Magnoliopsida > Lamiales > Oleaceae > Fraxinus > Fraxinus ornus. Next base: position 22,423 of record CAIGRF010088080.1, read on the forward strand.
AATACAGCCTTTTAAAAATAAAATGTTCGACTTTATTTACTGTTTGTGGACAATTAGTGTTGGTTATATTTTAAATTCAACATTTTCTCTCAACTTACACTACACAAAAAAAGGGTTTTTGCAGTGGCCAAAAAACGCTGCAAAAGACCTTTTGCAGCGTTTTTCCAAGTGCAGAAGGTCGGTGTTGTCGTTGAGGGAAAACTTTTT
>CAIGRF010088095.1:0-27228 GCA_903798235.1 Fraxinus ornus
TGAAAAAAAAATAAATTACCATTGTGTCTAGAATTTTTTCCAATTGCCAAAAAAAAAAACCTGAAAAATATTTACCAACCAAAATATCAAGAATATGTTTCCCTAAAAAATGTGGAAATTTTGAAATGTTGGAAAACATTTTCTCAGGAAAAATTTGCCTATCAAACATTACAAAAGTTGAAAAATGGAAAATATGTAGTATCAAATGGAGCCTTGGAGTCCAAAGTGGGAATGAATTTTTATTCCGTCATAGAGTTTAAGATCGGTGTTTTGGAAACTTATTTTAATGCACAAAGCATAAATTTGGCCGGTTAATTAATTAACATTAATAAGATCACGTTATGTGTAATTAATGATCTAGCTAATTGATACCTTAGACAAGTGCATGACCTATCCGTAATTATTCATAGAGTTATCCAATTAATTAGAAGTGATGTGGCACATCTAGCTACGTCGTAGTGAAATAGTTCAACCCGACGAGTTGATAATTAAGTACATAAAACAATTATTTTCGGTTTAAACTTCGTGTTCTCTTATTAAAGTGATCTAACGAGTCAATGTAGATACCTTGACGAAGACAGAGATGATGTGCTTGTGCGATTGCACGACTGAACTTGATGATTGAGTATGATTAATTCTAGGTATGAATTGGGGATACAAATGAGGTGGGGTTTCGGTTCAGGGCCTGTTGGGGATGTTTGGGAGGTGGGACAATCTTAAAATACTCACGTTTCACACTTAGCCTTCGTTTGGTGGCTTTTTTTTTTTTTTTGGAAAAATATTATTTTTAGTAGTATGTGTAGAATATTTTATCGTATGAATGTATGATTGAAAATGAGTATATTGAAAAAAATAGTTGAAATAATGAAGGACAAACGGGCACCTATTTTTCCTTTAATATTAGTATATTTTATTTTTAAACACAATTTAGAATATAAAAATAAGAGTAAGTGTGTATTTGAGGTGGATGCCATGTTTTCCATCCCTGCCGTTGATTTTCCCCACCATATCTTAGACAGCTAGAATAAAAAAATAAAGCTTTCTCCATAAGAATATCCAAATTATTTGGAAAACTTCCATCCAAGTTCTTCCCCTTTTGCTTAGTGATGCAAGTAAATCCTAGAGGCCAACTCTCCATGGCCCAGGCAAAGTGCTATGACTCGTTGGAGAGTGAATCCAAGACAATTAGCCACTTTATTGAGAGAAGACATCGAGAAGACATCTATCGCTTCAACTCTTCTAAGCGATCTTTTGTACAAGATCTTCCTATAATTGAGTGATATTACATCTTTAAAGCAAACATCTAAATGGTCAACGGTCATTTACTTTTCAGATGTCAGACTTAGGCCATAGACATCTAAATTGATTGGCATTATTTGTGACGGCTAGACAATCTNTTAGTTTGTGTTGGTTTGAGTATTCCGCAACGTCATATTCCTGCACATAACGGTCAAATCAAATAACTTAGAACATATGTTACTTAACCTAAACACTCGAAACAACCAACAATAAATTTAAGGGCCATAGGGGAAACATAATAGGATGTTGATATCCTATAAATTGAAACGTACCTAAATCTGATACAAACTAATAATCAAAATAAATCTATATGAAGTGCGGTACAGAAAACAAAATAAATAAAAAAGGTTAGAAAATTGGGTTGTCGCCCAACAAGCGCTTTTTTTATAGTCTTTAGCTCGACTTTGGCTATTGAATCATAGGTACCTAAAGAAGGTTTTGGATGTCTTGCCCATTTTCCTTCGTTTGGCTTAGATCCACTTTTCATTTAGTCTCCAAACTTTTACCTTGTCATTTTCGATGTAATATGACTTTTCTATTTCATCCAATTCAATTTCAACTATGTAGACTTTCACTCCTGCATCGGGCTTAATCACAAAATCAATTTTTGGACAATCAATAAAGTCGGAAAAATGTGAGTTGATTTCATTCTCATTGATTGCCATATCCTCATTTGATTCCCTTGTGATCAACTCGTTATTCTCTTTAATCACTTCATCCATAGTCGATATATCTTCGAATTGAATGATCGGTCCTAGATCCACAAACAATGAGAAGTCGATCTCGTTGACTCCTTCGAATGGATTGTACCCCCATTGTTGAAATCATTCCCAGTACATGTAATCTCCCATAAGCATATCATTTTCATCCAACTTGGCAAGTTCTTTAAAGTACTTTGCAAGTACATTCTTGTTCAATAGGGAATGACCATCTCCCACAAGTTTGATGTCTTCATCCTAATCGTCAGGTACAAAATCTCTCACGAACATGTACTCTTTATTTGATTTTTCAATTGCTTGTTTTCTACACATCAAATATTTTCAAAATCTCAGAAGTTTTGGCATGTGTAAACTAGTGTAAGAGAACAAGCATTTCTCAGTATAATGCACCGAGTAACAATTTTCACAACTTGAATATCCTTCAAGCATATCTTGACAATCCATGTAGAGATTTGTCATTGCAACAATTTTGTTACTTTACCAATATCAGAATCATGCATAAATATCTGAAAAGTACAAAGAAAGAATACCGACACAAGATAGATTAATATTGTAGGGGGTTAGTTAAACAATATAAAAAGGAAAACAAAGAAAAAAAATAAAAAAAAATTGTTAAAACTAAAATTAAATAAAGTAGTTATCAAATTAAAAATTAATAAGCAATAAAAATTCAAATTAAAGTTAAAATTAATTAAAAATAATTAAATACAATAGTCCTCGGCACAACAGCGTCAAAAACTTGATCGTTTGATTTTCCCAAGTGAACGTGATCGTTATCAAGTAATAAAGTAGTGAATAGAGTGTCAAATTCACGAGAACTACATGTTTGATTGAGTTAAAATCAAATGCAACTTTAATTGAATAGCAAACAACTTTTGTGTGTTTTTTATACTAATCCTAAATTATCAACTAAATTAATGAAAGCAAATAAATGTATTTTTCAAATATGTGAGATACATTGTTAAGATGTCGAATTCTCTTTATTATTCGATTTTTAATGTAACAATTTAAGTGACAATTTGAAATCATTTATGTTGGTTAATGCTCCTAATTTAATTGAAAGCCTATCTCGATAGCGATAAAATATATTCCCCTCACGTGACCCATCTATCTCTCGATAAAATATGCAAATATGATAAACGCATTAATAAGTACTAGAATACATATTGAAACCATATAAAGCATATATGTATATCTATATCCTCTATCAAACCTTACAATTTTTATTATAATGTGCTTAAACCCTATTATCTTTCTCGATAACAATAAAAGCTACTAACAATTCAATTAGTAATCAAGCAATTGAAAAGAACGATAAAAACGATAATAAACATCCACAAATCAAATCGAATTAAAGTCAAAATAATTAATTAAAAACTAAAAATATCATAACAACGGTTCATCTCATTCTAGCAATATATAAAATTAGTCTAACATATCGAAATTACAAGAAATCATATTTAAGTGAAAAGATATAACCCAATTTTTTGATAAATTGAGAAGATGAAGATTAATCTTGAACTCTTGAATCTCTTCAATGATTTTTTGATGAATCTCCACTTGCGTCTTCTCTTCTTTTCCCAAAAATTAGGTTTGAATCTTCGCTTGATTGAATTCTTACAAGTTCCCTTTAATTATTTCACAAAAACTATGAATTTTTCTCATTTGATGATAATAATTGATGAATATTGAAGTATATATATATATATATATATGATAGGTCCCCCATATGTATTCTGCTGTTATGTATTTGTAGGATTCAAAATTTGGTTGAAAATTACGTCCAAATTTTCTTTCAAAGAGTTTCAATCAAATAGGGAAAGTTACATTTGCGCAAATTTTTTGTCTTTGCATAATAATCAGTATTTTGGCCATAACTTTCTTTCCTGATATTCGATTGATGCGATTCAAAGTGTGTTGGAAAGATAACTCAAAGGGTTACAGTTTTCTACATGTAGAATTTTTCCAATTAGGGCGTTTACTATGCCAAAAATCGATTTCAATTTTTGACTAAAAATCTGAAATATAACTCGTGTGATTGGAAGTTGATTTTGATCATATTCCATTCCTTTTTGAGTTCTAATTCCATCCGATTGTATCCTAAAAATCTTTCAAGTATCATCTTTTGGTTCGAATCAACTATTGAATATTTGCAATTTGGTCCTGAAACTTTGAATTTTTCCATTTTCACCATTTTCACTTCTTTCTTTCGATTTCTTGTTCAATCATTGAGTTTTACCTATATAACATAAAATACAACAATTTAGGATATATTTTGTCAGAAGAAATCAAATATTGATATTTTAGGACCCCAAATAAGTGTATAAAATACACTTATCACATCTTATCATTAAATCTACAATATATTAAAAGGGAGATTGATGATAAACCTTTAAGTACCAATTTTACCCTTACACATTTACCTATATACCCAATATACCCTCATTGGTTTACAAAGAAAAAATAATGATAATAATAATAAAAATTAGAAGATTGCATTAATATGTTATATTTATTATTTACACTTATAATAATAAAAACTGATGGTAATCCACTCACTTATTACATATTATATATTTTTGGTTATTCATCCTCAATCTATGTTTTTTTTTTTAGTTTCTCCTTTTTTTAATATATATTTTATTTGGAATCCAAAAATCAAGATTCCAAATTTTCATTGAGAAAATTGCATAATCTTTAAATTTATTTTCTTTTCGTCTTATCTATTTGTCAAATAAAATTCATTTTTTTTTTGTATTTAAATTTTTGAATTACTATGCCTCAACATTATTATCATTCTGCAAATTTTATATTTATATCCATATCAAGTCATATTTTGTCAGAAGAAATCAAATATTGATATTATAACCTTTCATGCCAGGAGGATATCCTAAGAATACACAAGGTCTGGCTCTGGGCTGGAATTTATTTCTGTGTGCAGTGAGTGTTGAAGCAAAGGCCAGGATTCCAAAAACTCTGAGGAGATAGTAACTAGAGGGCTACCATGCTGTACTTCATAAGGAGTTTTGTATTGTAAAAGAGGAAATGGAGTTCTGTCGACAAGAAAAGCTGCTGTCATGACACATTCAAACCAGAATTTAATAGGCACTCTTGATTGAAAAAATAGAGCTCGAGCCACATTTAGAAGGCGTTGATGCTTGCGTTCAACCATAAAATTTTGCTGTGGTCTTTCAACATAACTAAGCTGATGTATCACCCCTTTTTCAGCAAATAAATCTTTAAAGGATAGTTCAATGGCATTGTCTGATCTAAATTTCTTAATAACAACATTATATTGTGTATTCACCATAGTGAAAAATCTCTGAACAACATTTATAGTATCAGATTTATTCTTCAACATGTATAGCCAGGTGAATCTAGAACAATCATTAACCAAGGTCAAAAAATATCTATAGCCTGAGTGAGATGCAACATGATAAAGCCCCCATATGTCACAATGCACTAGATCAAATGGTTTGCTAGATAAGTTATTATTAGATTCAAATGAAAATCTTCTTTGCTTAGCAAGAGGACAAATGTAGCAAGGAAGATTTGAATTTAACTTGGTGAAATCAAATAGCATATGATCCTTCAATACATCTAATCGTTTAAAAGACAGATGACCAAGCCTATTGTGCTATCTATAAGCTGAAAGACTACCAACAAAAGCATTACAAATAGACTCCATGACTTTAGTATCAAGTATATATAGATTCTGAACTCTGTTACCCCTACCAATCATCTTTCTGTTGGCTGCTTCTTGAATAATGAACTGATCATTGAAGAAACTCAAGGTGAGTTCAGAGCCAATGGTTAATGCACTGAGTGATAACAAATTGAATTTGAATTGGGGAACAAACAAAACGTCACGCAGTATCAATTTTGCACTGGTCCTGATATCTCCACAGAGGTTGATTGGTATTCGTGTATGATTAGGTAGAATAACATTTGAATGATCAACAGTTCTCATGTTCATGAAGGCATCAGCAACACAACATACGTGTTTGGTGGCCCCTGAGTCTATTATCCACAAATCTCTAGATGCTAAAGAAGGATTGACTGATATAGAATGGCATATGCCAGAAGAGATATTGTTGCCTTGATCACTTGAAGTACAGTTTGCACTTGAAGCCAAGTGTGTAGATAACATTGTCATGAGCTGTTGATATTGATTGGAATTCAGATTTTGCACAAAATTCCCAATGACAAGCTGCTGATCCATTTGTTTGCCATCATCCTATTGAGTAACAGAAGTAGACAACTGATTAACAGAGTTATAAGTAGAAGATTTTTGGAAGTTTTCCCTTGGTTTTGACTTGTAGCCAGGTGGATATATATGGACTTTATAACATTTATCCATGGAATGTCCATGATATTTGCAATGTGTACAATATGGTCGTTCCTTACTTTTGAAATTGTTAGAGATATTAACTTTTGAACTAGTTCTGTGAAGATTAGAATGAGTAGCAGCTTTGGAATGATCAGATCTAAATGCAAAAGCAGTTGCTCTAGTCGAAGCGTACTAATCCTCCTCTAATTCTCTTCTTGAGAAATTATTGCAAAGACTTTGTTTATAGGAGGCTAGGGATCCATAAGTAGAATCTGACCCCTAGCTTGAGAAAATGAGTCGTTCAATCCCATAAGGAATGACATAATGTACTCCATTTGATAGTGCTTATCCAATGGGTATTTGATTATTAAATCCATATCCGATTTGTTATGTTATCGGATATCCGATCAGATAATCCGATCTGAAATTAATTAAAATTAAGAAGCCCACTTGTTTTTACTAGCAAGTTCAATTGTGACTTTTACTATCATGATATTTCTTTTTAAAGGAGAGACCAGCTTCTAGTTTTCTATTGACATTCGATGTGGGATAATGTAAAATTGAATTTCAATTCTAAATTTAAATATTTTATTTCATTATTTCCATAAACAAATCAAATTATTTGTTACATATTAATTATTAGTTTTTGAAGTTGTAAAATAAATTACAATAATAAATTTAATTAAGAAAAATATAGATATTTATTTACTTTAAATTAGTAAACTAAAATTAAAAAAATCTATTATTTTTATAATATTTTACATTTATGTGTATAGTTATTTATTCAATTTGACAATCAATTCGATTCCGGTTTGACTTTTTGACCCTTGACGCTCTTTCTCTTCGNTAGCTTTTTTATGTTTTGAATTTGATTATTTTTTATTCTAAATTTATTTATTTTCTCATTTATTTATTTTAGTGACAAATAATATGCCATAAAAATATTTTACCGACTCAATTATTTATAACAAATCGGATCAGATTGTTATCGGATCGGATTTACCTATATCCATATTTGATCCATTTAGTTAATGGATTATCGGATTCGAATTTTGATCGGATTATTGGACTGAGACCTTGAATCCATCTCCCATTAATTTCGTCGGATTTAGATCAAAATCCAACCCATTGACAACCCTATCCACAGCTGTTGTTGGGTCGATAATTACTCAACTCTTTCTAGACGGTTTTGAGTTTAGTAAAATACACATTCACAGCGTTTTGATCCTGAAGTAGATTCATCAGTTCTCTCTTTAACTAGAAGATACGTGGGCCATTACTTTGCTGATATCGCTCCTTGAGATCATTCTAGATCTCAGACGATGTACTTGCATATATAATACTAGCTGAAATCTCCTTCGAGACAGAGTTGAGAATCCAAGATATCACCATATTATTATTTCGAATCCACGAATTAACTAAATTCGGATTTGCAACTCCTAGTTCTTTAGCAGATCCGTCAATGAAAGATAGTTTATTTTTAACTGATAAAGCAATTGTCATAGCACGACTCCAAGAGGCGTAGTTATCTCCCATGAGTTGCTGAGATACAAGCACCAACCTAGGGTTGTCAGAGTGATGTAGGAAGTATGGACTAGAAGGTTCATCTATGGCGGATTTGTTCATGGATGATCTTGAACCAGAATTGATTTCTGGATGTAGTGACTCCATAGAAATTCAGATTTGGAGACATAATAGATGTTGAAGAAAAGGCTGAATCGATGAAGGTGATGAGCAGAATTATTGCTCTGATACCATTATTAAAGATAATGAAAGAAATCATAGATGCAAAAAGAAGAACGTGGGAAGAAGAATCTGCAATTCTGAAAATCAGAAAGTTACCACTAGATGAATGAGCTTGGCATATGGATGAGCCGAGCTCGGGTTGTGAAACCAAGTGAAGTTAACCATATGCCAAGCCTTGTGCCGTAACATATCCACGTACTTCTGCTACTCTCGAAAAGTTAATGTGACGAGACATTATGCTGGACTAAATTATAAGAAAAAACAGCATTTGAGCCTTCCCGATAACTAACAAGAAAAATAGCTCAATGACGTTTGACCATAAATGTTGTTTTTAAGGAACATATTTTTGTTAGGTTGTGTGGAATTTGAAAATTTTCCGGAGTTATATTCAAGGATTAACAATTTACCTGAGACAGTTCAATGTTCATTGCTCCCAAACGTTGAATTTAGAGATACTGATGCCGGCATCTGTTGAGGAGACAAGGCACCAACTCCTTTTGGAATTACTTCAATGGCCGGAGAATAGGGTTTTTCACTTTTCTTTTCAGCAAATCCTGGTATATCAACAGAGTAAAGTAAAAAACAATTACAGCAAAATTACTGACTGTTATCTGGTGAAACTAATCCTTGCTTTAGTTTAGGCTTGATAAGTATGAAAGTCAAGCCCCCGTTTGAGCCCCATTTTGGTAAAAAAAAATGTATTTTGGAATAGTGATTTTTTAAAGAATGTGTGGCCAAAAAGAAGGAAAAGTTTTCAATTTACGAGTAAAATTGTTTTACAAGAGAATGAGTTGTTGAAAATGAGTTTTGAGAAATGGGGGCCATACATAGGAAAAAAATGCCAGAAAGTGAATCTGGGAGTTCGACACTAAACCTATTAGAAGCTGTAATTAGATGTCTGAACACTAAACAATGTCTGAAGAACCATCCAACAAATAGACAATGATATTTCTAGACAATCATCATCTTTAGTTGAAATTTTATAGAGAGAAAGAGGAGTGTCCCCAAAGAGAAAAGGAAACCCTCTTCTTCTCTCTCTAAATTTATATATGTTTATATATAAGTATATTCATGTCATCCTTCGTATCCTAAACGCCAACAACATTCAAAACTCTTAAAGCCCAGATTAAAAGTAAACGGATTATTATGATTAATTTGAAGTAATGGATGCAAAAGTAGCTTATTTGAATCACGAGGATGTCGTCGAAGGTGTAATGGAGGGAAAGGAGGTGAAATTCGACAAATTTCTATTGACGTTGTTGGTGGTGACTATGGCGTGCAAAGTCTTATTGAGATTTGTTTCAGGGTTGCTAGGTATCTACTTAACTTTGTTTAGACATTTGATTACAGCTACCTCAAGCTTTTCCTGCATACTTCCTCTGTAATTTTAAAGTTGAAGTTTTTAGGGGATAGGTCGGTGATGTGGGGAAGAAGATGAAGTATCCGTTTAGCCCCCATCAAATTATAATTTATTTTTCTATCTCTTTTTATCAATCATATATTCTTCAATAAAATAATATTATAAGTAAATTCAAAAAATTTTCCTTATTTTTAACTATACATTTTTTTAAAAAAATTACGATTCTTTTCATTATAATGTGGAATAATGGTGGCCAAACGAGCGTGAGTTTCGAGAGTAGGGTAGGATTGGGAAAGAAAATAAAATTTTAGAGTTTGAGACCGTGGATGATACAAATAAAAGATTTTGGATTATTGATCGTTTGATTTCCCTCAAGTGAACGAGATCGTGATCAAGTAATATAGTAGTGTGTAAAGTGTCGAACCCATGAGGACTACGTGTTTTATCGAGTTAAAATAACCTTAATCGGATAGCAATCATGATTTGTAATAATTCTATGTCTAATTTATTACGTACTAGAAATTAAAGTAAAAGATAATCAAATATTTGATATGCGTTGCTAGGATGTAGAATCCTCATTGTTCATCCATTTTTAGTACAACAATTAAAATGACTATTTGGTATCATGCGAGTTGGTCGAAGTTCTAAATTTATTTAAAAGCCTCTCTCGATAGCAATTAAATATATTCCCCTCATGCGACCTTCCTATCTCTCAATGAAAAATACGACATGATAAATGCATTAACGAACTAGAACATCTTAATGAACCATGCAAAGCATAGACCTATATCTCTATCCTCTATCGAACCTCACAAAGTTTATTATTATGTGCTAAAATCCTATTGTCTCTCTCGATAACAATAAAATTCACAAAAAATTCAATTAGTGACCAATTAATTGAAAAACAAACAAATTAACGTCAAAATAATTAATTAATATTAAAAATTTCAAAACAATGGTTCATCAATATCTTAGCAATGTAAAAATTTAACCTAACATAATATTGAAATTAAACAAGCAAAAGTGGAACGACATCACCGAAAATTAACTAAACGTGAACAAATCTGGAATTAATTTGATTTTCTACCTTTGCTCAGCATGGATTTATTTCCAATATATCAGCCTCGATTTCCGTGCAAATGTATATCACTCCTATCTTAAAAGAGGGAACCTTAAATTCACTGTTCATTTTTGTCACACGAGTTTTCACACTCCACCTCTTTTCAATCTGGTTTTGCTACTGTATGGAACCATCTTTGTTGACTATTGCAGTTGAAATAATATAAATATCTTCTACCATATATCTTCTACGGTATGTACTCGTGTTTTCTGTAATTTTCTTGCCCTAAGCTCACATTTTTCTTTGAAGAACTGCTGATAACTAACAGAAATTTTCTGGATTTATTTTCTTGAACAATTACTTGGTGTTCTTGATGAATCGAGTATTGAAATATTTCTATCTGAAATAGATTGGTGTTATTAATTATTCAAGGTTTTCAATTATTAATCTTTTCACTTTTCACTTTTCACTTTTTATCTCTGTTCTTGGAGGTATGATTGAGGATTTGGGGCTAAATAAATTGAAAGAACCGAGAAATTACGATGAGAACAAGGACGAGCCAAGTGCAAGTTATTTGATCCAATCCTTTTATGGGAATTCCAAGAAATGATGAAAAGAAAGTTGGGAATTTTTGTTCTGCTAGTTTTCATATGTTTAATTTGGTTTCTGATGTAATTTTTATTTATTTTAGATGGTGTAATAGAAAATGAATGATTTTTATGCGGATTTGATCTGATGCGTCTGATTTTATTTAAAAAAAGATCAATTTAATCTTGTTAGGAAAATTGCCAATTACTTACATTTTCTTCATATTTCATGTTATTTATTTGTTTGAATGGCAAAGTGATTCACATTCATTTTTGGTATAATAAGAAGAAGAAGACGACGTTAAAATGGTGTCCACACACGAGGCGCGGTGTGCGGACACCATGCTCCGTGCTGTGCGGAGAGAATTGTTTTTTTAACCAATCCCCCATTGCCATGCCATTGAATATGGCATAGATTTGATTCTGTGGAAAGGCAGGCATGGAGCAAATATATTGTGTAAATGAACTTATTTGCTATGCTTTCTCAAAGGTTAGAATTTCAAGAACAAGTCATGGAAATGATTTTTGTGTTTTTTGTGTTTTTTTTTTGGTCAAGTGGGTTTAGGGAGAGAAATTGGGTTTTGAAGATGAGTGCACCGTTGAGGATTCAGCCAGTGGAAGAAAATAAAGAAGAGGGAAACATATTCAATGGGGTTGAATATTTTTACCTTGGTGCTCCACCCCATTTAAATTGATCGATATTAAAGCAGCAATTCCCAAATGAATGAATTTATCGTGTTGAGAGTTAATTTTTCTGGGTTTTGTCTTGTGCAGTGGGCATGGAAGTTTTTCAAATAATCCAAACCTGAATAGTGTAGCAGGACATCTTTTTCATTCTTCAATTCTTGTCCCTTACCATGGATGGTATGAGAATATTTTCTTCTAATTATGAGAAATCTCGAATATTAATAGAGCCGCATGAACTTGATGAATTTTGTTCTGGTGAATGTTGTAGGAGAATTAGCCACAGGACTCATCATCAGAACCATGGCCACGTCGAGAATGATGAATCGTGGCATCCAGTAAGTCATTTATTAAATGCTTTTCTTCTTGATTTTATCATGTTGAAAAGCTACAAAATGCAAGATTAATCTGTCTTCTCCAATGAAATTTCCAGTTATCTGAAAAGATTTACAAGAATTTGGATAATGTTACCAAGAAATTGAGGTTCACATTGCCTTTCCCATTGCTTGCATACCCTATCTATCTGGTAAGCTGTTAATTAAGTCCTTCAATTTAATAAAACTTGTATATATTAACTTCCTCATTATTTATGATATTTGCATATTTTACGACAGTGGAGTAGAAGCCCTGGGAAAAAAAGGCTCTCATTACCACCCAAACAGTGATTTGTTTGTTCCAAATGAGAGAAAATATGTGATTACCTCAACAGTTTGTTGGACAGCTATGGTTGCAATTCTTGTAGGGTTATCTTTCATTATGGGTCTTGTTCAATTGCTCAAACTCTATGGCATGCCTTACTTGGTTAACTATTTTTTCCTCTCAAAAGTTCAACTTACCAAACATGTTCCCATTGTTTGAAATTCCCACTTGCAGTCTCTGTGTTGAACTCGGATTCGACTTTCAATTTTTTTGGTAAAACTTGGAATTTTAATTGACTGCAAATTTTTGTGATGTGGCTGGACTTAGTTATATAACTAAATTAATGTAGTCGTGATGATTGTGGTTCTCTTGCAGGTGAAGATAGTCTACAGATTAAAAAATTAATTGTGATTAAAAATGTCACTTTGAGCTGTTTTGGTTGTGGCAGTGGATTCCTTCAAAATCAAGTGCTCCAATGGCAGATGCTATGTATTCATGTAATAGCCAGTACGGAAATGTGGAAACTTCTGGTCGTCATGGGACATCTGGTGGTGCTGATGCCAGGAAACCTTTTGAAAGGCGTGGTGACTATGGTAGAACTCGTCGTCCTTATGGTGGTTGTTGTCGAGGTGGTTCCTGCAATGGAGAAGTGGAGAAAGGTGTATACTGCAATATTTTTAACATCACGATGACAATTAAATTGTCAAATGAGTTTCCTTCTATTCTACTTGAATAAAATAGCTGTTAGGTTTGGAAAAAATGTTTCACCTCATACTTGTAAATAAATTGTATCTTATGATAGTATAATTTGTATACTACAATAAATTCTAACATAAATAGGATGTTCACATTTCTAATTTTATATTACATTGAAATATATTAACCTTATCGTGTGTGTGTGTATATATATATATAACTTAGAGAAGATGTATTTTACACTTTTAAAATATACAAGATATTATATGAATTACAATTTATTATAAAAGAAGACGACTAAGGAAGGAAAATGAAACACTAGGAATTTTGAAGATTGGAACAATTTATCTTTGCTCTTAGAGTAATATAATCTAAAGTAAAATTGTATAAAAATCAAGTTGTAAAAAAAAAGCATTTAATAAATGACTTACTGTCCATATGTAGACAAAAAACTTTGCTGATTTGAAAAAAAAAATATCTGCAAACCGACTTAGAAATATAAACCCAATTTGGTAACTTAAAAACAAAAATCCATTATGACAAATATACTGTCTGAGTTATTAATGGGATGTAGTTAGATAAATAAGAAGCATTGAGATAAGAGAATAAAAAATTACCCATTGGCATATTGTACCTTATCTTTTCCACGATAAGGAGAACTACTGTAGAAGCGACCTCTAGGTCATAAAAATCACTAATCAAAGCTCGATAATAATCAGTAAACTCCTTGAGTTATAGTTTAATCAATATCACTGTAGAATTTAGTGATTTTTCTTGGCCGAGGTACATGGTTGAATTCCCTTGTTATGAAGAGCACAATGTGCAGTGTGCTTTTTCTTCTTCTGTAAATCTGTGACTTGAGGAGGCCAGACTTGTAGAGGGATCAGTTTCTCGTTAGGGATTTGTTTAACATGACAGTTCTTGTCATTTTCTTATTAAAATTTTATTCAATATTGTGATAACTATATAACACTTAGTGTCCTAAATCTGGTGGTCTGGTTAATTGACTCAATTGTAGGTTGAATAAGACTAGGTTCCATGTAATTGGGGCTATTTTATTCACTATTCAATCTGCTTTAATACATCCAATAGCAGTCGTGAAGACGAGGATGCAAATAGCTGGTTCTGGGCCTTCTCAAATGATTGGATTATCAGTTTTCAGTCGCATTCTCAAGACTGATGGTATTCCCGATACTTTTAGAGACTTTGGTACATCTACCATCAGATCATTACCTGGTCGAGTCCTGGCCTTGACTTCACTTGAAGTGTCAAAGGATATAACCCTCAAATATACAGAAAACATGAATATGCGGGAGGCAACTCACGTTCGCATTGCAAATGGAGTTGTAGGAATGATCTCCAATTTACTTTCATGCTTATACTTTGTGCCTTTGGACGTGGTGGGTATTCTAATTCTTTCATATCCTTCTAGAGAATGCACATTGGTATTCCACAAAGCTTTTTACTTATTTTTGTGATGTGAGAATTTTTTTCATGTATGATCTTTTAAGAATCTCCAAAAACTATGCCTTGTAGTTTTTTGAAAAGCTAACGGTTCTTAAGAATTCATCAAGTGCAAAGATCATCTTTGAAACACAATCTCCAACTACTTCTTTCCAAGCACATCTAAAAAATTGCCTAATATTTGATGCACTGATTGCTCTTTAAACTGCTAGGTGTGAAAGAAGAGTGCCACCCACTGTTTTAGTAAAATGGAGGAAGTTTTACGAAGATAAGGACAACGATGCTTCTACTAAAGAGGAGAAATCGTCGACTGAAGTTCGTCGGAAAAGTGGCACATACATGTAATAGAATCAATACACACTTGATTTGGCAAAACCGACATATGAAAAGTTTGTTTCCTTTTTTCTTCCTCCGGTGTATGATAGTGACAGTATATAACTAAAGGCGCTTGCTTTGTGTGTGTGTGTGTGTAAAATTGTTGGGAAACTTATTTTTCCCCTTTGTTCTTATGCTTTTTCTCTTGTGCCCATTAATTCACAAAATGTAAATACAACAGACAGGCTAACACTTCTTAAATTCAAGAACAGAATAACTGATGATCCCTTTAATTTCCTCAAACTATAATTTGATCAAACTATATTTCGCAGATTCGAGCTTGGAAACAATACGAGCAAGAAACCTCATCGCATGATTATGAGTTCTCAAATGGTAATACTATTACTCTCTTTACTTAATCTAAATCGACGTCTAATTTTCTATTTCTTATTCATGGAGAAATTCTTCTCATAGTGATAACATTATAACATTATGGAACTTGCAGATCTGTCAAAATTCAAGTTTCATCAGGAGACATCTTTTGTTTCGACTAGGATTTCGCTCTTTTTTTGTTTTGTAAAATTCAATGTTATATCTCCTTCATTCTTATTATTTTATTTTCTNTTGACTGTTAAGTGTCAAAAAAAGTTATATTATGCATTCAATACTTAAGAAAATGCTCCCAAAAAATGGAGATAAACAAACCACTTTTGCTCTTCTGCTTTTTCTGCTGTGTATATAATATATTAAAGATGCCACAAATTGTTTTTTTGTTTGTTGAGTTGGAAGCCAAGTTGCCTAGTTTTCCTTTTTCCGGCTGTATATATACTCTGCTTCTTTTTTAATCCAACTAAAGTCCAAATTGAGGCCCAAATTAATTTCAATGTCCAATTAAATTAATGCTTACTTCCAAATCCTCAATTCTTTCATCTAATGCAAATTGGTCCTTGTACAATAGATTTTTACCATCTTTTGCTTCCTTTCTTTAATTTATTTTTCATTCAAAGAGTTTTACCTATTAAACATAAAATACAACAATTTAGAATATATTTTATCAAAAGAACTATCAAATATCATTATTTTTAGTTCCGAATAAGTGTAAAAATTACACATATCAACTATGATTACAATTACTACTATATATTTTTTTCTTTTTGTTTTATCTGAAAAGGAGGATATATTTGTTATTTTCAATCTTTTATTTAGAAAATGGATATGACTGAGACCCTTTCAGCAAATATGTGTGGGGGTATTTCGTACAAAACATTTCAAATTGGGACGTTTTGTGCTATTCTTGAAAGATAAGGGAGGTTTTCGACAACTTGAATAATAGATAGGGGTATTCTGCTATTAAGCCTTTTCCCTACTACTAGTTTTTGGCCCATGCAATACACGAGTTGTGTTATTTTGAAGGTAATGTTAGCGTCTTGAATGTTAATGATTGATGAAATATAATATTACAAAATTTCCACGCACATTTTTATAAAAGAAAATGTTTTATAAAGATGTAAGGGGTTAGTCCAAAATTTGAACAAAGAGAGAGAAGTAAATAATGTATGGAAAAGGCTTAAGAGTAATGTTCAAATGTTCATGAGGAAAACAATGCATTTTATAATCTGGAATACAATAATGTACTTGAAAATATAATTTTGTCGGGTTTCTTTTTTCTTGAATTGACATAGAAACCAAGCAAAAGCTCCCTGCGAACAAAATAAAAACACAAAAGCAAGTTCCAAAAATTATAAAGAGAGAGAATCAATTAAATAAGAGATCGATAAGACTTTATTGTAGCAATGGATGTAATATCGATGTGCTAGAAGAGTCGTGACACATCCAATGCAAATTCATACTAAGTGATTATTGGACAGCACAATGAATTCATAATATAGGAATACATATTGAAACTTAAAAGCAGAGAAAGTATATAAATTAATTTTCCAGTACATAATTGATTCTCATAAAACAACTGAAGTGGAAGTGGATGAAAACTTACAACTTTCAATTCCTCATTTAGAACTGAATGGATAGACTCGGAATCAACTTCGATCTCGACTGGTGATTGAGAAAGTGGTGCAAGGCAAGTTTTCGGTAATTCCAACCAGTATAATGCTCTGGATTCACTTCTAACAGCTTTGCACTTGTTTCTAAAGCTTCTTTTGTATATCTGCAATTTAGAAAACAAAATCAGTCAACCTCCAAAAAATTGCAGATTATAGATAACAAATACCAAAAAATTACTGAAATTTTATTGCAATATCCCATGTGTTTTTCTGTACCCCTTTTTTCCTTGTTGGACTTCTTGTTTAGATCTAGCCCCTTTCTAGGCAAGAAAAAATGGGAATTGCTCCAAAATTGAAAAATTGTATCCAAATGCCAAAATGGAGACCAAAGTTGCAATCAAACGATTTAGCACTCTTTTGTATACTTTCACTTTTGATGTAAAGCAGGCTTTTGCAATTGATCCAACATACATCACTGCGTGCATAGGAGAACAATAAATTGAAAATTAAAAACACTCAACACCAGAATAATTCACATATACTAAAATGAATACTATTTTTTTCCTCAAAAAAATTGGGAACGGCGAATTACCTGAAATGGGAACTCAGAAATGGGCCAAATTGGAAGAACCGAAATAACGAATCAAAGTGGGAAGTCTCGAGCAGAAAACTTCATATTTAAGCCCCAAAGAACTAAGTTTCAAATTATAAGCAAAAAGTAGAAAAAAATGCAAAACAATAGATCGAATAAAATTTTAACTATCAATTTCAATAAAGCATCCAACTTAAGATAGTACGCAAATATAAATAAAAATTCCAAAAAGAAAGAAATCGGAGGCAGGTGGAATCCTCTTCTGACGAAAATCNTTCGAGTTTGAAGATCTGAGAGTCTTGGAGTGATCTACGGTTTTCTTTCGCCGTCGCGAGGAGAGGGATTTTCACAGATGAGTAAGAAAGAATTGATTTTGTAGTGGAGAGAAGAAAATGTAGTTGGAGATATTTTTCCAATACGAGGGCAAATCTTCGCTCCGCGTGCAGAGGCTTTTTAATTTTTTTTTCTCTCAAACTGACAATTTTCTTCTTCTTTAATAATAATAATAATAATAATAAATAACTCCAACCTTCATACACAATTCATTTAATTTTCATCTTTTTTTTTATTTACAATTAAAAAAATTATTTTCTTAATAATTAATAATCACTACATATTTTTTAACAAATTGCTAACTCCTTACAAATTTGTCCCAAATGGTGAATGATAAAATGAAGAAGAAAATTGCTTAACAAAATATGGATAAAATATCAACTGCAATTGATAAAATCATTTCTATCTCGTATTCCAATTGAATTTAGTGCATTTGCATGTAGTGTGGAAAGTGACAGAATACATTATGGTGTCATTGAAGTCGGTTTGAAGACAATTACATGTATCAATTAAGTCTCTTCAATTTTTTTTACGTTTTTTTTTTACCTACTAACACTAATTTATTTCAACCTAATGAAAAATATAAAATTAGAAATGTGAAATTGAATATTTATGTTACATTTAAATAATTTTTATTTCAGATAAAATCACATTGTAAATCCACAACTAATTCAATGAATTCAGGTTTCATATCTTTATCTTACCTCGTGGTAGAAATTTTATAATTTGATTATCCTTTTTCTCTTCTTGAATTTAATAAATTTTCTCTAGTACCACCTACAATTATTGACTATTGAGAGGAGAAGAGGGAAATCTGCATAATTAAACCGTAAATGATGGAGGATACAATGAGAAAAAACAATTAATTAGTGAGGATGAAATGAGGAGAGATGTGGGAGTAAAATGGGAAAAAAAAAAAAAAAAATTAATAGTGAAGTATGCATTGCCTGTTTTTAACACGATTACACGAGGGATACAAGTATCAGTGTCCAATTTGCTCAACTTACGTGGCCACTCCAATTCGGCTACTCTCTCACGACTCCTCTTCCGTCGATCTCATTGATAATAGCAGCATAAGTATCAGCTTCGCCGTGTAACTGTGGTGGCGGTGAGGCGTTAGATTCTAAATAAGCGCGTTTCGCAACAATTTGTTGCTCTAATAAGGAAGAAGGAAAAGGGATGGCACCGCCGGCGATAGAAGGTGATGGTGGTGACGGTGGAGGAGGAGGAGGAAGAGGAAGGCAGCAGCAGCAGCCGGGTGTTGGACAGATGTTGACGGGAATTATAAGAGTGGCAGTGTTTTGGTACTTCGCATCCAAATTCTTTGGACCTAAGAAAACCCCTACTCAAACCTCTAATCAGATCTCCAATCTCTTCCACAAGGGAGAACCTTTGGTCCGTCTCTAGCCCTCCCTGAAATTTTGTATTATATAGAGTTAACGTATATAATCATATACGAGGGTATATATGTACACAGACTTATGATTTGTATACGCGAGTGCAAATCCCGACTCTAATAAATAAACACGCACTGTATACGAAAAGTTATGTGTTTGCATACAATAAGATACACAAAAACATGCTAGATGAGTTATAATTATCAGTTGATAGGGTATTATTCTTGCCATTCGCTTGTTTAAGTTTCTGTATTTTGTGAAGGATTTTTTTTACTTCAAATAATTGTAAGTTTCAATTTTTAACAGTTCAGTGAAGTGGGGCTGTATAGAAAAGTAGAATTTGTTATCAAGCTTTTCAAGATATCTTGAATTCAGGAAGTGTGTCTTATTTAAATGGGATTGCTCAAAGAAGTAAAGTTCTTGAGAAGACTTGATTTTGAGGAGTACAAGGCTCACAGTGGTTTAACAAAGAAAACATTTCAACAGACTCAAGATTTTTAAATTATAAAATATAAGGGATCGCGAAGAGCACACTGTTCATGATATTGTCAAAAGACTTGATTTTAAAGGGTTGGTGCTGTCTGACAAATGGGATATCAATCTAATAATTCAACATGTTCTGATCTTTTAAAGTTTCAGTGAAGTGGTGTCATTGATAAAAGACAAATTTGCAATGTGATTGTTCAGAACACTTAATTTTGAGGAACTTAGAGAAGAGGAGCTGTTCAAAAGATGATTTTCAATGAAAATGTTGAAAATCTTGATTTTGTGATGAACTGGGATCTTTAGAAGTTTTCTTAAACACATGATAGCATTATATCAAATTGTTTGTAGTTTTTGAATATATTGATTTGTCTAATAAAGTTGAATCTTGCTAAAGTTCAAACCAGTGAAAAGGGCTTGTTTTGAAGAGTTTGGAGTAGTGAAATTGTTAACAATTAGGAAATATCTATCTAACAGTTCAGCTGGTGGAATCTTTTGTAGTTTTTATTGATGTGTGGTTGTCTGAAGAAGATAAATTTTGCAACCAAATTGTTTAAAACACTTGAAGAGTCTAGACGAGAGGGGTCTGAAAAGCGTTATGCTAACTGAATGGATTCTAACTAATCTTTCATCTTGGATCTTTCACTAAACTATTATAAAAGAGGAAGTTTTAGTCAAATTGCAGAAGTCCCTTGTTCTACCCTTTCCTAGAAGTCCATGACCAGCGATTTTATTATGAGTTCCTTCGATTCAAATGCTAATTTCTCCTAATGGGTTAATTTGGAAATGTAAGAATTGCTATTTGTCCAACTCATCTTTTTCGATAGACTTTTTGGTTCCTCGTCTTGGCTGAATGACCTGTTCTCGAAGTCACTGAAATGCATCTAATATAATGATGTCTAAAAACATGATATTATTTCCAAAAACATGATATTCAATGTGTATGGTTTCTTTCAACACAATTTTCTTAGGCATTTTTGGTATATGCGTTCTGAACTTGCTTTAATGATGTCTAAAAACTTGCTGTGGCCCATTTATAAGAGAAAAGCACAAACAACTATCTTTAAACCCAATTTTCTTAGGAGGGAAACTTGTGTTGCATTCCCTCTCTCATGGCTACCCGATCATTGAGCAGACCATCTCCTGTTCTATTAACTAACATCATCTTCAAATCTTGTTTGTTGGATTGAGTACAGATTCCTTATAAATTGAATAGAACTCTTTCTGTATCAAAGCTTTTTGCTTTAACTTCTAAATTCCACATAATTTCACTTTCTGGCCAAAAAATAACCGTCTCTCTGTTTTTTTCACTCATTGTGTGCCCTCCAACTTGAAATCTTTGTATATTTATTTTCAGGATATGTGGTTGTACCTTTCAGAGCAGGAACGTTTTAATGATTTTGGCGGTGAAGGATCACTTTTTTGGCACGAGACAAATATACCTTATGCCATTTGGGGTCCAGACAGTACCAGGGCTATATCGTTGAAGTACTATCCTTCTGAGGTATCAATTATGGACACGTAATAGTGATGTATTTTTTTTACACAACTGCTCATAATCAAACTTCTGGATGTCTATTCCATCAAATACTCCTAGAAGTTATTAATGCTTGTGTTGACTTTCTTTTATTCATTGTTCATCAAAGGTGTTAAATACAAGAATTTATTTACCAAAAGTGGAAAACTATATTACTTGTGATTTACCTCTCAGGCTTTAAAGCACAATGGGAGTCTTTATGCTCATGTTTTCTTTGCACGTTCTGGTTACCCACCAGATCCCAATGATCCTGAGTACCAGCCATTCGCTGCCTTTGGGCGAACCCACCGTAAGATCATATTAACTGATTAACAATTTCTTTCTCTTCGTTAAAATGTGGAGATGTTGCAATGTAACTCTAACAAGATTTTGTCCTTGCATTTTAGCTGTTGTAACCTATTTTCCCAAGTCGAAAGCTGACAAAAGGAAGAGTCTGTTGGGGAATTTAGAAGGCTCTCGTGATGTTGAAAATGTCTCTGAGGTACTCAATGTAGTACTTGTTTGCGGATTTCTACTCAACCTCCTAAGCCGTTTGGTTATCATCCTTGCTTAACTTTCATTTTAAGCTATAGATGAGTTATTAATTTGAATATACCCTGTGATGATGTTAAGATTTTCTCGTGCGTGTTCGTTTTGTCTGTTTTGTGTAGAAATATATGGCTTTGTTGAAGAATTTAGTCTATTGCTTTAGGTAACTGAAGATGATCAAGTTGAAAACAGAAAAGGCGGACCAGTTGAATGGATATCATATTGGAAACCAAATATTACAATCAATTTGGTTGATGATTTCACGAGGTAAATTTTCTTTAAAAGATTGTTTTTGGAATTTGTTTTTTTTTTTTGAGAATGTCATTGTACTAGCAGTAGTTTTGTTGCCATTAGCACTCTTGTTTAAATACTTCCCCCAAAAAGATGAATTAATACTTTAAAAATCCCTGTTTAAATACTTTCCCTGCAAAGATGAATTAACACTTTAAAAATCCTTTTTTAATTCATATATGCATTATCGTTGGTTGCAATTCTAATTTTAGTTTTACTGCACCTCAGCAAGAAGTAGGCTTTTTTGGATTTTGAAATTCTGAAGAATTTATCGTGACTGTTGATTTCCTTCAAGATTTTTTCATGATGGTATTTTTGAAGTTTTCATGCTCTGAAATGATAAACTTACAAGTCTAGCTATCTTGGTCAAATGAGCTACTGAAGAACAGTCACCGAAGAGAATGCATACAGTCTTCAAATTAAGTTTTCTCTTTCCTGGAAATATGCTTCTTCAGTATCCCTTTTCATTTTCCAAATTGAGGTGGATCTGTCGCTTGGAAGTAATTATCAATGGAATAAATAAAATAAACCCCTAAAAAATTGATGTTAGAACAAATAACATTCAAGGTTACACGCAAGACAAATTATGTACATTCTTCCACTTGTAAAAGACAACTGAAAGTAGTAGTAAAGCAGAATGTGGATGAGTGTAAACCATCAGTAGGAGGTGGTGTAGCATTTACTTGCTTCCATCTCTAGTTAAATGGTAGCGCTAAGTGCCACTGTAAAAAAATGAAAGAACAAGCTACAAAAATGCATTTTCACATATGATTATGAATGCTGAAGGGCTTCTCAGGTTGATTTCATGTAGAGTATGCACTGCAGTCTTTTGTAATTGTGGATTGTGCCATATATTCATGACTTTCATTATGACGCAAAGAAGTTAATGTTTGTGTTATGGGTTTTCTATGGATATTGAATTGCGGTTTCTATCCTGTTGAGGTCTTTCACTGAAATCTGGTTGATGAGATGCATTTATATTGATGCACCAATTTTTGTGTATTTCTGCAGATATTCCCAAAATGCAGTTCCACCAAATATAGCGCCTTGTATCCTTGAACTATCATCTTCACTTTACATTCATTGGTTTTTCTATGGACTTTCTTTTACACTTCATTAACTTTGTTATTCTTGCTGCACCTTCTCCATGTATTTTGGCTGCTTGTTTGTGTATTGAGAAAGTAAACTTTGCACTTTGAAGCGATTGACCAATTTGGTCCTGATATATTGTATTGTTAGTTGACAGCAAACCCGTACATTTACATATCTACAATATCTTCTGTGACATAAAGTTCAGCTTTAGTAAACAGAACTTGATCGCTATGGACTGATTGCTTTTGTTTGATTGACTTTTTTCCTAATAGCTTAAAGTAGCACTATAAAAAATACTTTTGATGTATATCTTTCGAAATTACCAGTGAATGAACCCTTTTGAATTACTTTATGGTACCGTTTGCATTTGTACAATTTTTTTTATTCAATCTGATAGCGGGGCTAGTTGTGTAGTGGAGCTTTAGGTTTTGTATCATAGAAAACTTGATGCATCTGTATTTGACCAACTTAACTATTTTTCAGAGAGTATTTATATTTTTATTAAAACCTTCATATTTAGCTCCAGTTTTGTAAACCGCATTAAAATTTGGAAAGAAAATTGTTGGTAACTTGAAAAGAGAAGCATTTGATGCGTCCAGGTGAAAAAGTCATTTACCATGTTTCTTTTGGATCAAAGGTAAATAGATATCTCATATTTGCTGAAACTGCCTACTCCTTTTTTGACCCTTAATCTAGAATGACAAACTAATGTCAGGGTGTAGCTGAGTTGCTTTAGGATTTTTAGATAGTAGAGTAGATTCCGACACTCTGGACTACGTTAGATCTCACATAAAGCAGAGTAAAGTCTGCTGAAGACTACCTTGTAAATGTGAAATAGCAGAATAAGATGGTTGAGTTGGAAACCAGCCTCTTTGTTACGTAAATCCATTTTGACTCCATTTTGATTATTCAGGTTTGCCTTTTGCTTTCTTTTCCCCCTCAAATTCTGGGGCTGGCACTTACGTGGTGTACATACTACACTTCCTATGTTCGTATTTAGTAAATCTATTAGGATTAGGAAGCATTAACTTTCTTCTTCAAAATGTTTGATGATTATTAATGATTGTCTCATGTTTCCACCATTAGTTTTAATTTTTTCTTTGGATTGATTAAATTCTATGATGCTTGAAGATGCAGAAAGCATAATTCTCTGTATATATCTTTGTGTATAATATTCCCATCTAATCACGAATTCACGATTGTATGTTATGACTCAGTTTTCCAAATTTGTTGCATGCCTCTTTATTTTGATTGAATACATGGTTTGCCCCCCGCTCCCAGTGGTTTCACAAGTTTTGATTACTTTATTGATTTCCATTCATGATTGTTCAGCTCTAAGTTTTGCATTTTTCTTTGATAGCAATTACCAGCCTTTTGCTCATGCTAGGATTTTTGTTTTCTGTTGGTGCCTCTTTAACTGAGTAGCAAGAGGTGTCCTCAACACTTTTCCATGCAAAAATTGTTTGTCAAGTTGTTGTATTTTTAGTTTTTCAATGTACATAGTCGTAGTTCATCCAATTCTATTATCTCACAGTAGGGTGACAAAAGCTTTAAGACGTTCCATTCCTTGACTTGAATTCTAAGTCTTGAATATTGAGCCCGGCACGGGAAACTACTATCCAACGGTCTTCTTCAATGAGTTTTGGTTGCTTAGGGATAAGTTAATACCGTTAAATGAAACAGTGGATGAGTTGCCACTGCACTTAGAGGTGGGTCCCATAAGCATGACCAAGTGGCAACTATTCATGCAGATTGATCAATCATTCCAAATTCACCGGAGCTATGGCAGCATGCTTGAAGGTGAAGCTGATGAACTCAAGGTACTAATATCATCTCTTATTGTACCCGTTATGTTCATCTTGACATGCAAATTTTTTTGTTTTTCTCTTTCTTCTCCGAGGAGCTTGACATGCTTAGAATAGAAGTTTAGCTGGAGGAGTGTTTAAGAGTGAATATTCATTATTTTTGTCTGCTGTAGTAGTTCATTTGATATTGAAAATTTTCAGATTTATTTTAAGCTCGTGGAATGTAAATGTAAAACTAAAATTTGAAGGACTTTTTCAAAAGCAAAAAAATATATGAAAATATCAGAACTAAAATGATATGTGATTGAAATACGTGGTGGTTTTCTAAATGTTTCGATAATCTTACAGAGAGTTTTCCTAGAAGGAAATCCATACCTTCTGGCCATTACCATGGTGGTTTCACTCCTACATTCTGTGTTCGACTTCTTGGCTTTCAAGAATGGTAGTGACTTGAACACTTTTTCATGTTTACAATGAACATCTTTTTACACATTATGTCAAAATAATTCTCTCTGCAGATATTCAGTTTTGGAATAAAAATAAGTCCATGGAAGGACTCTCTGCAAAGTCCGTTATTGTGAACTTTATTTGTCAGCTCATTGTCTTCCTCTACCTGCTTGACAATGAGACTTCGTGGATGATACTTGCAAGTTCTGGCATTGGTTGTTGTATTGAGTTCTGGAAAATAGGAAAAGCCATGCACATTGAGGTAAAACTTTCAATTGTGAATTGAAGTTTCATCTTGACTTTCCAGTCTGAAACTTCGGAAAAATTGAGCAATTCTGCATTGAGACTTAGTTCTTTTTTCTTGCGGCATCTAATGAGACTATTATACGGTATATATTAAGAATCTAATTTCGTTTATGTCTATGTTTATGGGTTCACAATATTGTCTCTTCCAGATTGACAGGTCTGGTAAGATACCAATGTTGAGGTTCCGGGACCGGGAGTCATATGCCAAAAACAAGACAAAGGAATATGATGATCTTGCTATGAAATATCTTTCGTATATACTCTTCTTTCTTGTTGCCTGTTTCTCTCTGTACTCTTTGAAGTTTGAACGCCACAAGAGTTGGTATTCTTTTATTCTCTCATCCCTTACCAGCTGCGTTTATATGTTTGGTAAGCATCACATTAACTATTTTATGTTACTGCCCCTCTCTATCTGTGTATTATCGTTAAGATGCAATATTAATCTTTATAAACATGGATATGAAGTTTTTTTATCAACTCATTTGGATTGTGTTTGGAGTTCATCCTTGGAAGTTAACACGACCTGCTAGAAAAAGGTTTTTGATTGGGGATCAAAGAATTTGATTATCATGTATTTTGTCAGAGTCCATGCAAATTGAGAATCAGATGCATTATATTCTTATCGATAATAGGTATTGTCTTTGAAATTTAGTTATATTTCATTTTCTTTGGTGTAGGTTTTATTATGATGTGCCCCCAGTTGTTCATCAACTATAAGCTGCAGTCTGTTGCTCATCTACCTTGGAGGCAGATGACCTACAAGTTTCTGAACACGATTATCGATGATCTCTTTGCATTTGTAATTAAAATGCCAACACTACATCGACTTTCTGTTTTCCGTGACGGTGAGTTCTAGTATAAAATTTTGCATTCCTTAAATTTCAACGTCTAAATGAAATGGTTTACTGTAAGGTTCTATTCCATCTGACTTGGTTTATATATATAACCTCTCTTTCGTCTTGCAGATCTTATATTTTTGATATATCTATATCAAAGATGGGTCTATCCCGTGGACAGAAAACGTGTGAATGAGTTTGGTTTTGCCGCGGAAGAGGATCAGGCTTCTACTTCTACTTCTACAGATGCAGCTGAACAAACAAAAGACGAGAAGAAAACTAATTAAGCTATAGCTTGTTTAGATGGAAAGATCGATATTGTTACACGGGATAGTTATAAAGTTTGGGCCGAACAGTCATGTCAGTTTAGTTGTGTTTTCTAGTTTGAATATTTGTTTAATTCTTAACTCCCTTGATATAATCAAGATGTTAAACTGTGAGCAGTGTTCAATTGTGTTTGAAAAACTTGATGCAATGAATTTCTAGGAAACTGTTTTGTTTTGTTTATTATATGATATTGACTTTCAAGTCTACGGCATGTAGTTCAAGAAAATGTGCCTCTACTCAAATCACCTTCTCTTCATCTTCATTGGCCATTAGTCACTGGCTTTGGTCAGCATTAGGGACAAAATATGGATCACCATTGGTAAAACCATTTGTTTACTATATGACATTGACTTCC
>CAIGRF010088099.1:0-14239 GCA_903798235.1 Fraxinus ornus
ACCAAAAAATCCAAAGCGCATAAAGTTCTCACGTACCTTGGTCATAGAGGGTTTATGATGAAGAAATTTACCTACAAGTGTGAACTTGTAGGCCTCCACAAGGAACAGTTCATCTGACTCTTCAAAAAATATTGCAGGCTCCCCATGGTGGATGTATGGTTCTTTAAAGACCAGTATATGATCTCTGGAGTCCTCAGGAGAACGGAGGACTTGGGAAAATGATTTCTTCTGACTCTTTTCGGCCTGTGTAATCAGAGGTTTGCAATTGAGAGCAGCAGCATAAGACCTGGGAGCCTGGTTAACTCCAGTAACCCCAGAAGAGTGAGTAGGTAGTTTGGAAGAGCTCGGGGCATTTGAGTCAGCTAGGGACACATTTCGAGTCTGTGGAGTGCGAGATTGAGGTCTGATAGCAGGTTTGGATATATTATGTTCAATTTCAAGGGAAACACGTGGAGGGGCCTCAAAATTGGACGTGAGTTTCCTCAAGCCATTGGGCATCGAAATAATATTGGTATGAGCAGATGTTATAGTAGGTGGTGCATTAGCAATTGTAAAAACCAAAGTGCAAGAGTTACGCATTGTAGGGGGTTCACTAGCCTTGGGGGATGAAGTAAAATCGGGGCTCGATTGATCATTCAACCTTTCAATTGGAAATTGACCCATGATCTTATGATCTTCAATTGAGGTTGGGATGTTAGAGTTTGGGTCACTACACACAAAACCATCATCAATTAGATTATACAGAACCCCTTTCACGCTCAAATTCACTTGGCAAATTCAATCTGGAGTTTTGATTGTTAATTGGGTTGATTGATTGGTTACCCATGAATCCATTAACCTCTATAGATGTGTCTTTCATAGAATTAACCAATTGTACCAGCAAAGATTCATCAAAAGTAACATAACCGAATTTTTCGCAGACTGCCTGAAGTTCTCCAACAAGTTCAGCAACTCCAGGATGAAACTGGCCAAGACCCATACATGGGCTAGGTGTGCCAGGGGTAGGGGGACCTAGCTTAGGTGGTCCGAGACTGTGGGTGTCCCTACCGTCATCGAAATTTGAGTTCTTCGATACCTGTTCCGCAACGCTCGCGACTGGCGAGTTTTCTTGGTTGCAAATGGAGTTATTTGATGTTGTTTGTAATGAGTTGTTGGCATGGGTATGGTCGCCTGGTGATGGGCAAGTGGCTATTGGGTAGGTAGCCATTAGGAAATTTACCCTCCTATTTAACTTAGCAAATGTTGAGGAATTTGTTCGTCTTCACTTTGTTACTCAGGAAACTACACTTGAAGAACATGTGAAGAAGAGTATTCAAATGTTACTTCCCTTTTGGTATTTTTTTTTATCTTAACTTCAGGAATTTAGTGAATAAGAATTGTGAGGACTACAATTTTGTCTGTTTTCGTTTTCTTTCTTTCTTTGTTGTTAAATTTTGTGTCCGAAAATATTCTTGAATCAAAATACCTCTTTTTCGAAAAAAAAAAATTATATTTAACGTCTTATCTTATTTCCTTTCATTTATAATCTTTTAGGTTCCTCCTGAAGTTGTTAAAGCAAATGGAAGCCATTTACTTATAGACGATACAAGCAAATACAAGTCGATGTTAATACGTATATATTCATCCCCTTGGACGATTCGAGGTTTTGCCTTCATAATCTACGCGGGTGACCTTTATAATTGGGCCATGGTAGTTATCTAAATTTTTATGGTAAGAGAGATATTCAATTTATTTAGGAGAGCACATGAAGACAAGCGCCTCCAGGTTTTAGGCTTTTAAACTGGTGAGTAAGCTATCGGCCTCTTAACTCGAAGCTTTTATTTTTAATATTCAGCAACATTTGGAGAGCTTTTGTTATGCCTTGAAAACAATTTTGGGATCCATGGCAAACAATTTTGGGATCCATGTCTCATACGTTAGAATGAGGAAACCCAGCTACATGCTGGTAAGCCGATCTAGGTGTGACCGACCCGCCTCTTCCACAAAAAACCTGAACTGCCCCCTGTACAGGCAAACCCCATTGACAGAGCCGATCTAGGACGAGACAGTGGGGAGATCTTGAACGGATCTCACACCTTATGAGTTGACAAGATAACTCACTGTCACTGGCCCTGCCGCCATCCTATTTGGTCAAGTCTGAAGTACAAGCTAAACTTTATGGACACAAAAATGGTAATGACATTTAAGGCTAGGATTGATTGATACATTTGACAAGAAAGGAGAATAAGGCCAAGTGCACTATTATCCATTGGACTCCACTCATTTTGCCTAAGTATAAAAGCTCACACTAGTGTCATTCAAGGGTGATGCAAGTTTAGACTCTCAGTTGTATTCTTGCTGCACGTATTTTTAGCTATTGACTCCCAAGCCGACCCCCATTTTATTTACTAGAGGCTTATGTTCAAAGCTCACACACACCCTAAATTATCTCACCACTAACTTGATTGTCAGAGCACGTGCGGCCAACTCCATCCCGTCCGGATAAGGCCAAATGCGACTAATTGTTCGTCCAAGTATGGATGAATGCAGCTTGTGTTGACGTGAGAGGCCTTGAGATTTGTTAGCCACATCATTGGTACGTTTTTTGTGGTCAACAGATTGGCGTTGTCTATGGAAAATCGATACCATAACCAAGAACATCCTTGTGGTAAAAGTTTTCTGAAGCAAAACCTTGAAGAAAGGTTTGGTTCTTGAAGCACCTAAAGTGCCTATTCCTAGCTCGAAGTCAAAACTTCACTATGAGTTCTAGCCACCACGGGTCGCAGAGTAAAAGTAGGCAGCAGGAGCTTTCTGAAGAAGAGGTCCCCCGTACAACTGTGAACATGTGCTGTTCCCATCACCAGTACATGTGAGGTGGTACCATAGCACGCCTAGCCACAGAAGTGGGGGAAATGGCAGCGAGTATGATAAACATGGCCCAAAAGAATGCTACCATGCAACAGCTACTCATGTAAATGTACAAACAGGAAGGATATCATGCACCTCGACACGAAATGTTTTCCCAAGAAGGTGAGAATAATGACACGGCGGCATACCCTCAAATGCATGGCAAGGATGTCACCCAGCGAAGAAGGAAATGGAAGTAGATACATCCACCAACTATGTTGAAAGTTGACTCGGCGATTACATGCCGCGGGAAGGAAACTTTCCACCAGAATATACCCAAGAATGTGAACCCCAAAGGTCCAACAACATTTTTGATCGAATTGGACCTTCAAGGCCTAGAAATAGGTCCCGTCAGCCATCATACATTCAAAGAGGGCAAGAACAATACCAAGACTATGAAACCTAGGGGATTCCACCTTCGCCTAGAAATAGACGAGAGAGAAAAGACGAGGGGAACTTGAGAAATCAAGTAAAAATGTCACAACCCCCTCGTTACTAAGTGGAACAAAATGATTCAAATGGTCTATGCAGATCATTTGAGTTGGACAATGATGACGAAAGCTTACCCTTCTCCAGGAGTTAAGAGGTGCCCTAGTTCCAAATCACTTTGTACCCCCTAAAAATACCCAAACACGAAGGAAAAAGGTGATCCGGTGAAGCACCTCAACAACCACAAGACCCACAAATCTCTACGAGGGACCTCGCTGGCGTTAAAGTATAGAGTTTTTCATCTTACTCTAACTGGGGCTGCAGAAATTTGGTACAATCGTATACTATCAAGCAGCATCAGAAGTTGGCCAGACCTTAAAAAGACCTTTTTAAACTAGTATCTATCTAGAAAAGAAGGAAAAACCACATCCAGAGGCTGCAAGACATGAGGCAGAAGGTCGGTGAGGCCTTGAAAAGCCATTTGGCTCGCTTTACAGATGAGATGACCTATTGCGAACAAGTTATGGATAGACATGCCCTTTTAGTTTTAAAAGGAGGCCTCAACATGAACACCCTATTCTGGAGGGACGTGCGAAACAAAAAACCCACTTCTTATGATACCTTGGTGGAAATGATGAGAAGCGAAATTGTTAATGAGGAGCTGATTGACCACCACAAAAGAACATCACGGGGACTCCCACCACCCGAAAGACAGCGAAGAGGTCATGTATCCCACTTGGTAGACCAGCAGTGGAACCAAGCGGGACACATTATTGCCCCTACCTCAGGCTAAGCACTGGCCACAGCCACGCTAAATGCAGGACCCTCTTTGACATATGAAAATGTCAGGCTTGAGGCTCAAAGGCAGCTTAATCAATCTAGGGATAGAGGCAGAGGAAAAAATAGGAAGCCTCGAGATAGGCAATACTGCACCTACCATCGAACCAATAGCCACAGCATCGAGAATTACTTATCAAGGCAATATCACGAAGAACCAACGACCCCCGCATTGAGAGAAGAAATGCCCATCAAATGCAAAGGAACGCACCTGAGCCTAGGCAAGAGAGAGAGCCTAGACATGGTAAGGTCAGGCGACACCGCAAGGATGAATCGCATCAGTGGGAGTACGGGGAAGAATGAAACAGGACAGGAGGGCAGAGGCCCAGGAGAGAGCCCCAACTAACGATGGCAATGCTCCTATTAGAGAAATTGACTCATCATATATGGTCCACACATAGGGGAAGAGTCCAGAAATGCTCTGAGAAATTACGCAAGCGAAGCAAATGACCCTCCCATGATGAGCTACTTGATCAATGGCACTAGCCGCAGATCCGGGAACGCCCTACCAATAACTTTCTCTCCAATAGACACCGTAGGGGTCCATTATCCTCACTGCAATGCATAGTTGGTACAAGCTGTCAAAGCTAGGAATAGGCTAAGACGTATGTTGGTGGATAATGGAAGTTCCGTTAATATTCTGTTTGGAACCACCATCGACAAAATGATGGTGGGCCATGAACTCACTACCATGATCACCCTCTATATAGCTTTACTGGTGACAGTATTGTTCCCAAAGGTAGATCACATTGGCAGTAGAAATGAGATAGCCCCCACTTACGGTTCATCACTTCATGGAGTTCCTCATTGTAGACCACCGATCTACTTTCTATGGTGTATTGGGGCAATCCGCCTTAAAATAATTTGAGGTCGTTATATCCATACATCATCTATGCATGAAGTTTCCCATTCGATGAAGGAATTACTACGGTGCCATGAGACCAAATGGGCTCGAGGGAATGCTACCTTAGCTCCTTAAGAAAATCTGAGCCCTGCAGTGTGAATATGGTCCTGATGGATGCTGAAATGATTGATACACCTGAAGAAGGTCCTACCCCTAAACAAGGGGAAGATATCAACATGATTGACGCTCTTTAAGAAGGGGGTCATTGATATGGATTCGGACCCCAAGGTCACTGAATAAAACTCGTAGGTGACCCCAGTGGAAGAGCTTGACTTAGTCCTTGTGAACTTACATGATCCCACAAGAGTGTTGGAAATAGGAAAAGAGCTTGACTCAGAAGAAAAGACCAGGCTTAAAGTCTTTCTACTTAATAACTTGGACATATTTGCATGGAAGCACAAAGACATGGTGGGCATCAACCCCAAGGTTAGTTTCTGCTGACTTAATGTGGACCCAAAGTTTACCCCTCACAGGCAAAAAAGGAGAGCCCCGAACTCGGAGATGTACATAACTTTGAAAGAGGATGTGCAAAGGCTCATATCTGATGGGTTTATCATGGAAGCAGTATACCCAAAGTGGTATCTAACCCCGTCTTACTAAAGAAGTCTAATGGAAAATGGAGAGTTTGCATAAACTTTTCCGACCTCAACCTAGTATAACTAAAGGACGATTTTTCGCTTCCAAAGATCGACCAGCTAGTCGAATCTACCTCGAGCCATGAGATTTTGAGTTTCATGGATGTATACTCAGGATACAACTAGAACCACATGCATCTGACAATTGAGGAAAACACCTCGCTCATCACTGTAGAGGCTTCTATTGCTACAAAGTTATGTTGTTTGTCTTGAAAAATGCTAGTGTAACCTATAGAAGGCTAGTCAATAGAATGTTTACCGACCTTATAGGGAAAACAATGGAAGTATACATCGATGACATGTTTGTAAAGAGCCTCAAATCTGCAGATCACATCCAACACTTGGAGGCTACCTTCAATATTTTGAGAAAGTACCGAATGAAGCTGAATTTATTGAAGTGTGCTTTTGGTATCTCTTCAGGAAAGTTCTTAGGGTATATGGTCAACTAGCGAGGCATTGAGGCAAATCCTAAGAAGATTAAGGCCTCACTGATCATGAAATCCCCCAATAAGCCCAAAGAGGTACAATGTTTAACGGGGCGCTTTGTAGTATTAAACCGCTTCATCTCCAAAGCCATATATAGATTCCTTCCATTCTTCAAATTCTTAAATGGAGTAAAGAGGTTATAGTGGAATGAAGAATGTGAAGAGGCTTTCCAAGGGTTGAAGAAGCACTAAGGACAAGACTCTCTCTTCTCGAAACCTAAGGAGGGAGAAACATTGCTACTATACTTGGTCGTAAACATTAAGGCTGTAAGCTTAGTCTTTTTAAGGGAGGAATGTGGCATACAACTGCCCATCTACTACGTAAGCGAGGCCCTCCTGCCAATTGAGTCGCATTATACTGATATAGAAAAGCTTGCCTTGTCCCTTATAGTCACTTCAAGGAAGATGATGTTCTACTTTTAGGCCCATAGCATATAGGTATTGACAAGCCTCCCCCTCAAGTAGGTGCTCCAAAAACCTAGCACTTCAGGGAGACTGATGAACTGGGCTGTGCAATTAAGTAAATTTAACATTTCATATCAACCAAAAACCTCGGTGATGGGGCAAGCAGTGGCGAATTTCATAACAGAATTTGCTGAGGCAACAAACATCAATGTAATATAGAACCGACAGACCCGAACCTGTGAATTGTTTGTTGATGGGTCTTCCAGGGAAATAAGGTTAGGAGCTGGTGTACTCCTGGAGAGCCCAGAGGACCACAAGCTCAATTGTATAGTGAGGTTTGGCTTTAAGACCTCCAACAACGCAGCTAAAACGAGGTGCTCCTAGTAGGCCTTAGATTGGCCAAATAAATGCAGGTCAAGAACTTGACAGTTCACAGCGACTCCCAACTAGTTGTAAACTAGGTCAACGACAGTTTTAAAATTGTACTAGTTGAATACCTCCCCAAGCCCTCCACAACCAAAGTGGAAGAGGTAATGTGGGTTGGAGAAACCTCGAAATTGATGCAACCTATTATAGTTTACCTCAATGATCATCTTGCCGGAAAACAAGGAAGATGCCCACAAGCTTAGATGAAGAGTAGCCCACTATGTGCTCTAGGATGAAGTGTTTTACAAGAGGCTTCGCATCCCTACTTTTACGGTGCACTGGAGGGGAAGAAGACAATTACGTTCTACCTAAAATCCATGAAGGAATTTGTGGCAACCACACAGGGGGCCCAACACTGGCTCAGAAAGTGTTGAGACAAGGATACTACTAGCCAACTTTGAAAAAGCTTGCTGTGCAATTGTAAGAACGTGTGACAAGAGTCAACGTTTCTCCTCCATTCAGAGACAACCATCATAAGAGTTGATCGTAGTATCCAGCTCCGGCCGTTCTCCAAGTGCGGGGTCGATCTAATAGGCCTTTGTGAAAAGGAAATGGAAGTACCAGCTATGCGATTGTCATCATTAATTACTTCACTAAATGGATTGAGGCAGAACCACTAGCAAAAATAATTGAAGCGAACATTTCTAAATTTATATGGAAGAACATCATTTGCCGGTTCGAAATCCCCCACTCAATCGTGACGGACAATCGACGGCAGTTCGACGACAAAAATATTAGAGACTTGTGCGATAAATTGGATATAAAAAATCATTTCTCATCTCCTCACCACTCCCAAGCAAATGGCCAAATTGAGGCAGTAATCAAGACTATAAAGCACCTCTTGAAAAAGAAACTTGATTATCGAAGGGGGCGTGAGTGGATAAACTTTCCTATGTGTTGTCGCGATCTACACCATAAGCTAAACTGCAACATGAGAGACCCCTTTCTCTATGATATAGGGGCCGAAGCCATGAGCTCAGTCGAAGTGGGTCTTCCTTCTCCTCGCTCCCTACAATTCAATGAAATGCTGAGATAAGGCGTAGAGAGCTTGATTTTCTTGAAGAAATGAGAGATGATTCGTAAATTAAATTGGCTTTCTATCAAAGGAAAATGCCAAGGTGCTACAACGCCAATGTTAAGAAGAAATTGTTCAAGAGAGGAGATCTAGTGCTCAAAAGGATTTTTATGTCCTCTAAAGAGCCTGTTGTTGGCACACTAGATCCCAACTGGGAAAGCCCCTACTGTATATCAGACGATGGTAGGCCGGGGACCTTTTTAATTGGGAACTTGGATGGGAATGTGCAACCCCACCCTTGAAATGTTGAACATCTAAGAATGTATTACTAGTAAGGCCCTGATCATTGTCTATGTACCTTTTGTGATTAATGCTTGTACCCTTTGTTTTTAACTATGATGAGCTCATATGTTCAGTATGACAAGCTCATACCGTTATAATCAACTACAAATATATAAGTTAACTGGCATTAATTATGACAATCTCATATATTAAGCGTGACAAGTTTGATTTATTATGACGAGCCCATAAATTTCAATTATGGTGAGCCCATGAAGATTAAAAGTTTGATTGATTATGACTAATCATGGTGAGCCCATAGTTATCAATGTCTAATTAATTACGATGAGCCCATAAAGTTGTAGAAGATTAACTAATTATGGCGAGCCCATAGTTATTAACATCGATTTATTATGGCAAGCCCATAAAGATTAAAAGTTTGATTGATTATGACTAATTATGGCGAGCCTATAGTTATCAATGTCCGATTAATTATGACGAACCCATAAAGTTTTAGAAGATTGACTAATTATGGCAAGCCCTTGATTATTAAATACTAATTATGGAGAGCCCATAGTTATTTATTAAGACCGGTAAATTATAGCGAGCCCATGATAAACAAGAAGAAACAATACCATAATAGAAGAGTCGCAAGATTGGAATTGAGTTAAATAAAATTTAATTCACTACCAAGAAAGAAGTTACAATAAATTACAAATTGGGGGAGGGAGGGCTAGCCTATGCAGTAGCATCGTCTTCTTGGGGCTTCTCTTGGGCACCCACCTCCACCAAATCCTCCTATTCGTTGGCAGAAGTGGAAGAATCGTCTGACAGAAACTCGCCCTTCAGAGAAGAAAGCTCCTGCTAAGGATGTAGTGCAGCGAGCCTATCGAAGACTTCATTGTACGCGACCTTCCTCCAGTATATACCGAGGCCATCATACTCCGCCGTCTCATGAAAGTGAGCAACATAATTGTTGACTGCTTCTTCTCTTGCCCCACTCAATTATTGCTTTAGATTAGCTACCTCGGTAGTCAACTCTCCAACTTGATCCTTC
Organism: Fraxinus ornus; assembly: GCA_903798235.1. Classification (NCBI taxonomy): domain Eukaryota; kingdom Viridiplantae; phylum Streptophyta; class Magnoliopsida; order Lamiales; family Oleaceae; genus Fraxinus; species Fraxinus ornus. The sequence continues at coordinate 9,359 of CAIGRF010088099.1, forward strand.
AACTCCCCCTCTCCTTATTAGTAGCCTCCAAAGCTGACGAAGAGATCCATTGAGTGTTGTCAAGATTCTCTACACGCTTCATCAAAGCATTTACCTCATCCTTGCAAAGGTAGGCTTCCTTCTTTAATTCATTATTTTCTTTGGCAATTGCGAGCACTCTCAACTCCGTCTCGGCCTGCTTAACCTTAGAGACCTCCATGGCTTCATTGGTTGAAGATACCTCAGCCTTGGCCTTACTCAACGTCACCTCGACCTATTTTTCCTTGGTGAGGTACTCTTTATTAAGGTAAATGTCACGCTAGATAAAGGTTTGACTCACTATACTTGTAGTACTGAGTCGGCATGGTTATATTTGGGACCACATCTCCCTCCACTGTTTACTAACGACCCCTAACCCAAACCATAAGGACTTCCAATCTTTGACAGAGGTTGGGGTCTCCCAGATAAAAGGAGAATGCGGGCCCCCAAGGGTTCATGTAGTACCACCTGTTGCAGTCACTCCCCTTACTAGAAGCCTGATGTTAGAAAAGGGTTTGAAAAATGTGTGGGGGTATATCCTCGCCAAAAGTAACCTCCTTCCAAAGAAGAAAGGCCCCTGCTAATTGGCTCCATACATTTGGTACTAGCTGGGTAGGAACTAAGTTGTAGTGCCTAAGGATGAACCTAAAGAACGGGTGTAAGGGTAACTTCATCCCCCCACCTAAGATGGCCTCACTGACTGCTACGCATCCTTCTCTAGGGAAACAAACTCTCTCATCAGAGGTCGGCACAAACATTTCTATATTATCAAATATCCTAAACCTCTCCTTAAATTTTTCCAACTCATCCTCCTTAATATCCGTGGGGCTCAAAGAAGCCCCCCACCTTATACTAAAATCTATATGACCCTCTGGCATCATCCATGGCCTCCATAATTCGTTTAGTGGGGATTATAGGAGCCACACCCGCCTCGGCACAAGTTAATGCCATGTCTACTTTGGAAGATTCCTCTGACGACTTCTTTGAAGTGGAGACCATTTTCGTGCAAACGAATTGGAATGTCTAAAATTATTAGGGTACTCATATCGGTCTTGGATGCCGAAAAGTAGAAAAATGGAGCTGCTCGTCGGATAGGGAGCGATGGAGGTTCTGAAAGATTTCAAAGGCTTTCAACACTTTTGATTTTCGCAAAGTAGGAGAAAAAAAAAAGGAAATGAATAGGTTTTGAGCCTTTTATATATGCAAATTGAAAGAACCCCCACCGTTGGATCTTCTCCCTTTCAAATCTAAACTGTACATCTGCAGTCTCATTTACTACGTTGAAATCAAAAGGTGCTTGTCCAATATTCAAATCAAGGGTACAGATGAAGTTGCAAATTACACGCGCCTTGGATTCACGTAAGCCTTGCCATCTATAAAGCATACCATCATCATTGCGCATTAAATGCACATGCAATACAAATCTTGGAAACCCTACCAAAGCTATTTTTTATTGGGCAACAATGTATCTTACAAATCATTAGAACGTGCCATCGCACAGGCTTCAGTGCATAAAGAAGCTCGACATCTGTTCCAAGGGCCTCGACTTGTATCATTTAGCCTTATCTCAGGCTTCAATTATTGACGAGGCTCCCAATCTGCTCCAAGGGCCCGTCCTCGTATCACGTAGCCTTATAACGGGTTTCAGTTATTAAAGAGGCTCGATATTTTCTCCAAGAGCCTCACCTCGTTTCACGCAGGCTTTAGTTATTAAAGAGGCCCGATATCTGCTTCAAGGGTTTCGCCTCATATCACCTAGCCTTATCACGGGCTTCAGTTATTAAAGAGGCTCGACATCTACTCCAAAGGCCTCGCCATGCATTATTCAACCTTATCATGGGTTTCAGTTATTAAAGAGGCTCGACATCTCCTCTTAGGGTCTCACATCATATCATACACTCTTATAGGATGCCTCAGCTATCAAAAAGACTCAACACTCATTCCGAGTTTTTCTGCCAACTCAAAAGTCCATGCGCTATATGAATAATCATACATGGACTTCACTGAGTGTTGTTACGCCTTGAAAGACTAGGACTCAAGAAGGGGTACAAGTGGCCTACGTGGAAAATAGTTTAGGGGCCCATGTCTCTTACGCTGGAATGGAGGAGCCTAGCTACATGCTGGCAAGCTGATCCAGGTGCGAACGACCCGCCTTTCCCACATAAAACACTTGAACAGGCCGTTTACAAGCAGACCCCATAGACAGAGCTAACCTAGGACGAGGCAGTGGCGAGATCTTGAATGGATCTCACACTGTGTGAGTTAACAAGACAACTTGCTGCCACTACCGCCATCATATTTGGTCAAGTCTGAAGTACAAGCTAGGCTTTATGGACGTAAAAATGGTAATAGCTTTTAAGGCTGAAATTTATTGATGTATATGATAAGAAATAGGAGTCATTGGGATAAGTCCACGTGTACTCTCATCCAATGGACTCCACTCATTTTGCGCAAGTATAAAAGCTCACACTTAGTACCATTCAAAGGGATGCAAGTTTAGACTCTCAGTTATATTTTTGCTGCACGCATTTTTAGTTATTGACTCCCAAGCCGATCTCCCTTTTATTTATTGGAGGCTTACGTTCAAAGCCCACCCATACCCTAAATTATCTCCCCAACTGACTTGATCGTCGGAACACGTGCGGCCAACTCTATCCCCTCCGAAAAAGGCCACGTACGACTAATGGTTTGCCCAAGTATGCATGGATTCAGCTTGCGTGGACGTGAGAGGCCTTTGAGATTTGTTGGCCACATCATTGGTACTTTTTTTGTAGCCAACAACTTTCATAATCAAGTTGTGCAAGCAGTTTAAGTGGGGTGAAGCTTATGGATTTCTCGTGAGTGTGATTAATGTTCGTAAATGTCCGAGAGTTCAAGGTATCGGGTCACAATAACCCTCGGCTACAGTGATCAGGTAGTCTCGTTACCACATTTCTTTTGTTTATACTTATATTAGATCTTGTTTATTATTTAGCGGTTTCTTGTGCGGTTTGAAATATTTAAATAATTTGGAAACTGCAAAAATGATGAACAAGTTTCGGATTGAAACAATTAATTCTATGGGTTCTGTATCTGCTAATTTTTGTGAAATCCCATAGTCCCGTTATTAATTAGTAGTTTTTTTGGTTAAAAAAAGCATTTTTATCAGTTTTATATGGAAATGTGGATTCGATTGAGGTGCTTTTGCTTGTCCTCACAATAAAAGATATGTAACTTTTATGTTTTCGATATTTTTGACGGTATGGAATTACCTGCATTTGAAGTCTACATGCATTTTCGAACTATGCACACGTGAACTTGGCTATGTTCTTTTTTATTGTTTATTGATTCAGAGCTAACTATTGGAGGCAAACAATCAGTTAGAGATAGGCTAGGAAGTGATTCTGATTCATCTAGTCAATTTAACAGTAAGGGGTGAGTAAACCATTGTTACACCTCATCCACTTATAGTTAAAGTCAAAGTCAAAGTCAAAGTCAAATAAGAATTTAATTGAATAAAAGATTTCTTATGGAGTCTAATTGGTAATTACTAATACTTGAAGGGCTATAAATAATATATAAAGAAACCTAGGGAGTTAGATTACATTATTAGAAATGAAATGATTAAATGGGGTATGACATGAAGATTGGGGGCTTGACTTGGCAATTTGGCTATAGTCATCCATTCACTTTTGACTTATTCTACCAAATTCTCATTTTCTTTGGAGAGAAGCAACAGAGAGATAGGAACATAGACAAAACCGTGTAGACAAAACCGTGTAGAGAGAGAAAAAAAAAAAAAAAAAAAAAAAAAAAAAAAAAGAAAAAGAGAAAAAAAAAAAAAAAAAAAATAAAATCAAAGAACCACAACCATCATTGAATATAAATACGATTACAGAAACTACATTCAATTATAAAAACAAGGGGAAGAAAATTTTAAAACTGAAAAGGAAGAATGAGCATATTCGTCAAGAAACTTTGTAGTATTGCTTGCTTTGTTATTCGTCTTATCTGAAGCTAAAACAAATCTTGTAATTAGAAATTATATCACTGGTGAAAGAATTCAGATTCACTCTTATTCCAAACGACAATGATTTTGTGATTCACATACTCGCATTCAAGCAGATTCACTATCCAATTCAATCAAAACCTTTTTTTACTAAAAAGTTTTACCGTAACCTTGAGACAACGCATGATTTTGACGAATATATCGTTCATTCAAGACTTATGGTCTAGCGTTACACAAACTGCCTATGGTCCATAACACCAATCAGTGTTTACCATATTACAACGATAATAAATATTGTTCCATTGAAGAACTCAACTTAGCTCAGCCNATATCAGGACGTAGCGAAGAGATCGGGACAGCTTACCAGCCAAACTAATCTCTCCGTAAATAGTTTGTGAGTTGAAAAACTTAAATATGCTCCAAGTATTGATAAATTAATTATACTATTATACCTTTTATGCTATGATGCGAAGTATTTGTTCAATTACAAGATTAATATGGAAATGTTCTTTCACTATGATATATATGGATTTCAAAGATTGTGGATGGATTATCTGTGAATTGGAATGTGAGACATATGTGATATTAAGATCGACCAGAAAACTACACATGATTATATACTTATTCTAATTCACGAAGTGGCCTTAGCCGTGTTTTATATTACACTGAGAGGTCTTGACTGTGGTTGAAGGGGTCTGACCGTGTACCTATGGTTCACTGAGTGGCCCAGCCATGTTCTAGTATTAATTATGAGAGGTCTTTGAGACCCACTTTCGATCATTCAGGGGCCTACGAGCCATCGCGAAAGTATTTAGCCCGATGGACGGATTATCGAAATCAATCAGAGGGTACATTTTTGATTGATAACATGTGAT
>CAIGRF010088100.1:4081-15301 GCA_903798235.1 Fraxinus ornus
TATTGCATAAGTGTGTATTCAATTATTCTGTAAATTAATTATTGGCGATGAGTCTACTGAGTATTTCATTCGAAATACTCACCCCGTTATTTTTAACGTAATTGCAGAATTCGGAGACGGTCGGGCGTGATGGGCAGTGATGACATAACTAGAAAGTCGTATTTATTTAATTATGAAAATTTCCGCATTTGAATCTCTGTTAACGCACTTTATCATTTGTTTACTTTAAAAATTTGAGATTCGAGTTTTAAAATTATTATTCTATTTATTTAAATGAGTTGAGTTGCCAACAATCTTTACCGTTACGAATGTGATTGATTTAAAAGTTAGGTTACTTCCGCAAAATTGATTGACAAAATTTGGGCAAAAGACGATGACGTGGCAATCCGGGTTTAACGGAACTCGGGGCACTACAGTCATTTTTTGTAAGTTTTCATGCCAAAATATTGGTTCTAGGTGCCTTTCAATTTTGATGATATTTTCTATACGAATTTTCACCATTTTATTGTCATCTTTTTTTCTCTCTACTTAGCGCAAGGCAAAGTTATGGGAGTTGTCTAAAAGTTTGGAAGTTGGTGGAAGTTGAGAGAAGTTATGAATTTGAATTATATTCAAACCACTACCTCCAATTCATTTTAATAACTTGTGGGTCGGGTCAACCCACATGGGCGACTCATGACCCTATTTTCTAACATATCCGACTCGCACATGATCGGCTTGATTCGAACTATAAAGGGACAATGAATGTCACGCGTTAGATCATTCTGAAGATCTATCTCCCAAAAATTCATACGACAAATAGATTTTGCGACCAGCGAGTAATATCAGAGCTCATAGTACTATAAACTTGTTAAGGATATATAGTAGCTCTACTAGAGAAATATCATATCTTACTATACCCAAAACTTATTTTCCAACATTAATTCAAGTATTTCCAATCCCTGAAATATTTTTGGAACATACTTGAACATCTTATCGTTGTATTCACAATTGTGTCTTATACCCTAAATGGCTAAACACAATTGTCTGGCCGGTGAATATAAATATAAATGTTGGTCAAAATATTCTTCATTTCCTACTTATATCCTTCAACTTTAAATCAGCTGCTTTCCTAGACATGTCCCATCAAATCGAATCAATCATAGTTATTTGCAACATGCTAAAGTAGCAACGTCGAAATAAAATCTCAAGAAACATTCAAAAGTCATAAGAGTATATATGAGGTTAATAAACCTCAAGGTCTCACATAATGAAGAAGCAGATATACATTCATTCATTTACCTAATATTGATCGTAAAAGCACACGTGGTATGAAACACGTGCTACGATATTTTCTCACATTCTTAGGGCGTATGTCACGTCCTTTAAAAAAACAACACCTATAGATCTTAGTTCAGGTATTCCTTGATACCTAACTTGAGTTATCCTTATGTTCATTCCTCCAAGCAATCTCAAATCAAGAAATTGATTTGGCTACTAAATAGGTTTAATGAATTAGCAGAATCCATTTCGATTACTTATTGTAATCTCATCTTAATATCTCATTAAGGTGACTAAATCATGTACACAACATGATCATTATGTCTCCCCTCAACACACTCCAAAATATTTGAGGCAATTGTTCATGTAGGTGAGACAATCTCAACCTATTTGACATACTTTATATGTGAATGCAAAATATTATCTCGTAATCCCAACAATAGATTACACATGAACTCAAAATTGTTCATTTATATGCACATAAAACTTAATCAAGAGTTTTTTCTTATACGCAAGTATATTTCTAAACATCTTTAGAGTGTGATGATTATAGACCATCATTTACGTATATATATTGCAAATACATTTTCTTTGTATCTCTCACAGAAATACTATCGAGTATTTGGTTCCATCATGATATTTGAGATCATCAACACATGAGATAATTGCATAATTATCATTGATCTCATATTCTCAACTAATATCATTAGATGCCATATACATCTATACCAAACAATTTCTTCAACTATCAATGCTTCTTGCTATTCTATATAACAAGATTATATAAGTCTAATAACTATTTGTGCTCGACTAACTCTCTTCTTTAGTCGATATTTACATATTTATACCAATTACAAGTTATTCCTTCAACAACAAATAGAATAACTGACAGCAACATTCTTCAGGTATCACAATATCCTTTCTAAGGACAACATCGATATGTACTGACTAGATCCATAGCATGACAAATATTAAGGCAAGTATACAACATGGCAAACTTTTAATTCTTAATCGCACTATATATGGTTCTCTGGATATTTCTTTGTGCACTTATGGAGTCCTTGAACATATATGAAGACTCATATGGTCACCTTTCGACATATAAGCATCAACAGAGTAGCAATTTCACAGTTAAATATTCTAGAATCTTTATGGTATACATCTCTTTTGACAGAGAAACATGACTAGAATAATTTTTAAACACAAAATATATAATTTATTAAATGCATGCCCTTCATCTCAAAAATTAAGGACGAGCATTTCAAAATTGTCTCAATACACTTCTTCTCATGCTTAGCTAATTTAGTGTCATCAACATCAAAATTAGAATTATAACATATCATCAGACTTTTACATACATACAGTAGACTTCATCCACATAATGAAATTTTGTACGAAAACCCTATAAACTCAAGTAACAGTGTCAAGATAACTATATTAGGTTATAAGTATAACTAAAAAGTCACCACAATACTATAGAAGCCTTTAACATGAAACTTAAAAATCGATTCATGTAGATCTCTTCAATCAATTCTCAATTGAGAACGAATATAGTCTAAAAGTCTATTTGGTGTAATCTATCCTTAAACACACTATCATGGCTAGTATCAGCATATAGAAATGAATCTTACTGCTAAGAAAAAGGTTTATCAAACTCAATATACTCATATTGAGTCTAACCTTTCTCTAAAAAAAAAAAATGAGCTTCATTTATCATAAATTCATTAGTTTTCCATTTAATTTTTAAGAACCTGAATGTTCTCAATAAACATAATGTCCAATTAGAACTTTCACCACTTCTCAAATTAGGTTGAAATTCTATACTCCATATAAACTTCAATCACTTTCTTCAAATTTCTCCAATGGTTTTTTGAACCAATAATCCCTGAAATTAAATAGCTCTTAACTCTCACTTGAAACCAAGAATTATTGAAATTAGATAGTTCTTGGATAGCTCTCATTCGAATAGATAGCTCACACTCGCATACAGATTACACCTACTTGAAACAGAAGTTTAAATCAACTCTTATATATTCAAAACTGATTCATCAATACACATAATATCAATCTCAATAATTTTCTCCAAAATTTTCTCCCCTATTAGGGAAAAATGTCAAATCACTACACCAAATATGATCATTTGCAACACTAAAAAGGCAACACTCACTAATTAAATGTTGATAAAGGAGTCTATTGCAATATTTTAATAAGTGAATGTGACAATTGGTTAATATAAATGAGTTTTGACTACTTTTTTTGGAAGAATGCTGCGATAGACCCCTTTTTGCAACGTTTATGGAGTGTCGGAAGATTTTAATTTTCGTAACGTTTATCAAACGTTGCAAAAAGAAAAGCCTTTTGCAACTTTTGTCAAACGTTGCGAAAAGTCTACTTTTGTAACGTTTATTAAGTTTTGCGAAAGGTTTTACTTTTGCAACATTTTTTGAACGTTGCGAAATGTCTCTCTCTTTTTCCAACGTTTATTGAATGTTGCAAAAAGTGAGACATTTTGTTTTTTGCAATGTTTATTAAACGTTGTGAAAGTCTCACTTTCTACAACGTTTATTAAACGTTGCGAAAACTTTTGTACTTTTTTAAATTATACATGGGCTGATAGAAACCCAAATTAATAAACGTTGCAAAAACTTTTGTACTTTTTAAAATTATACAAGGGTTGATAGAAACCCAAATTAACCCAAACCGATTCCATCTCTTCTACAGTAAAGCCACCACAGTAAATCACTCTCTTTTCCATAATCAAAGAAATGGCCATCTTTGCCGCTTCCTTTCCCGCCAGATCTTTATTACGGTCATCCTCTGTTCGTAGCATGGCCATCAAGCTTGGCTCCCAAGCAAAGGCTACTTGGTTTTCCCTTCAATTTTTTGAAATCGAAGCAAATATGTATCTATTCATTCGGGGAGTTTTGATTAGTAAGTTCATTTTCGATCCGATTTTTCCTCACTTTTTTCTAGGTGTTCTTTTTTTTGAGAGGAAATTGAAGATTTCAGAGAGAAAAGGGATTTTGTAACCAAGAGATTTTATGTCGACAAGTCTTGATTTGTGTGTTGTGTTTGGGGTCGTTGAAGCTCTACTCTTGTTCTTCTTTTTCAGTATTTAATCTAATCCTTGCAATATTTTTGTGATATTAAAAGATATGAACAAGAAATTGATAGAATTTGTGCAAGAACTTTTTGATGCATTTGGACATCGTCGAAATATCACCCGGGACGCCATCAACAACGCTCAACTAAAAGAATTCTGGGATTGAATATCGGATCAAAGTTTTGATTCTCGGCTTCAAAAATGTAAGGATGAATCCTCAAAATGTAATCATTTGGTGATTTTTATACTTTGTAGACTATACTTTTGGATATTTGTTCGATTTTATCTTGTAGTTTTATTGTCGGCTGACTTCATATATGTGTTTTTCTGTTAATTTCATAAATACAGCAATTTGAACGACTTTTCCAGTTTGCTCCCGGAATTGAGGATTTAATGAACACAATCACACCAAAAGAGGTTAGTCTCTGTAGATAGCATGCAATACCTTTGGCCTCCTTGAAAGTGAGAGAAACACGGACCGCAAGTATGCTCAAAGGAAATCGGAGTTTAGGATAAAAATACACTTCAAATGTATTGCGACCCTTTTGTTTGTTCATAAACATTAACGTCATAGTAATTATCTTGCTGCATCAGGTCTTCATTCAGAAGCGTTTGCTGAGGATACCATTAACTGGAAGTTAGCAGTCCACAATTATTGGTCTCTGCTCTCACCTCTAATATTTTCTGATCATCCAAAGAGACCTGGCGATGAGGATTCTTCTCCACCTTTCAACATGCTGAGAAATGTCCTAGAATGAATGCTCACTTTGGCAGTTTCAATGGGGCTTTATTGGAAGCTGGAAAATCTGTTTGGGTCATGAACGTGGTTCCTACAAGGGGACACAACAACCTACCTTTAATCCTCGACAGGGGACTTATAGGCGTGTTGCATGACTGGTAATTTTTATCTTCTATTTCATAGCATGAACAAGCTTCACTTAGTTATCTATATTGATACTATCTCTTTAACATAAATATTTTGTGCAAACTCTTGGACATTTGTTCCTACCATCTTTACTATTGAATCTTCTTATACGATTCATTTTCTGGAATCTTGTTGCAATTAATGCCCTGAGAAAGAAGTTTGTCTTGTCCACAACTTTTTTTCTGTGGAGACAAAATAACATATCCATTTAAGATAATAAAACATTTCATTTTCTACTTCTCATGCTGACTATATATACATTTAGGATGATAAAACATGTCATTTTCTACTTACCTACAAATTCGTCCTGAGAAAGCAATTGAAGAATAGTTGGCATCCAGAAAACCTATAGATCCCAATAATTTGCTCGTGATATATTGAAATAATATTGGTTCCCTTAGTCAAAAATTGAGTTCTATGGAGTAGTGGATTAAACTGAAATTCTGTTGCTTTTTCTCTCATTTTCTGGGGTTTTCTCAAATGTATATAATGCTTTTGCAATTCTCTAATGTTCTTTTGTTTATATAACTCTTTGTTCTACTTAACCTTGAACCTTTAATTCAAAAGTTTTGACTTAATTCCCTAATATCATCAAGTAAAGCCATATCATCTCCTAATTAGGACTTTTGAGTGTCAATAACTCGTGAGCTTAATACATTTGTAGTTTGAATTCTGTTTGTCTCATTTGTTCGTTTGAGTAGGCACTGTAGTACCCTTGCTTTAATATCCCGGGCGCTGTAGTACCCTTGCTTTATTCATATGGCATTTCTTCTCTCTTTAATGTCCCGTTTAGTAATTGTCAATCCATTGTCCTCATATTTTGCTAATGGACGTGTATTTGTAGGGGTGGGTCATTCTAAGAGAGTGCTACTGTTATTGAGTTCACAAGATCTCAGAAAACAATTGTGAAATGGGATGCATGAGTAGTAGAGATTGAGGGCTATTTTACTCACTGCTTAGGATTTGTGGTAGTTCTTTTATTATTATTATTGAAAATGTATAGGATTTTTAGGTGCTTCAAAATTTTGGATCTAGATTTTGTACGGATATTGTTACATTTTGCAGTTCAATTAATAATGATTATTGGAGTTATTTGACCCTTGTTTGATATTCATTTTTTTCTTATTCTCTTCCTCATTTTTTTTCTTTCTTTATTTCAAGCACACATTTTATCAATAAATAATATTACACATAAATCCAAAAATTCTCATTACTTTTTAACCACACATTCTTCCATTAATCACTATTCCAAATCAAATTCTTCTCCAAAATGGGTGTCAAACACATCCTTGATATTGTTATCTTCTATCATGTTTTATGGTTGATTTATGTAAATCACTTTACAAATAAAAAAATTTAAAATGTAAAAAGATATATGGCAACGATAAAAAATTGTTGCAAAAACAGTTTTTCGCAACGTTCAAAAAACGTTGCAAACGTTAAAAAAAGTTGCAAAAGGTCTTCGGCAACGCTAAAAAAATGTTGTCATATCCTTCTACTCTACGACAACATCGAAGTTTGTAACATACGCACAAACGGTTGCAAAAGGCCTTTCGCAACATTTTTTGAACGTTGAAAGACAGTTTTTGTTGTAGTGAATGTCACATATTGTGACCCAATATACATCTAAAATCTCTCTTACGTACCTTTTTGGATTGTTATGTGTATCTCAGATATACATCTCGTTCTTAATATACTCATGTTTCCAAACCCATTATCAAGAACTTACATAATCGATTATGAGTCTAAGACAATTTGGTTAACTACATGTCCAAAACTTATATATTTTGAAGGCACTAACATTAAGAAAATCCATTAAGTGACGCATTACAGTTAACTAATACTCTTCCCTAGAGGTGTCAATCCGGATGGTCCGGACCGGGTTAACCCGCAAACATATGAGCCCGGTAACGGCCTGCTTGAAAAAAAGCTCGCTTGCTACGGGTTCCGTGCTGGTTCCGGGTCGGTCCACAATTTTGGACTACAACCCAGGCCCGCCCGCTGACCCATCCGGGTCGAGTCCATGCGGGTCACGAGTTACGGTTTGTTCCGATTTGGCCCGTATGATTGTATAGATAAAATTATAAAATATAGAATTTTTCATATTTATAGCAATATTTTATTTTTTATTTTTAAATGTAAACTAAGAATTGTACAAAATGATAAATACATATTTATACCAAGAAATGTTTACATAGAATTCAAATTTAATGTTACATGAATTATTTATAACTTTGAAAAGTTAAGATTTAACTTAAACAAATAACAACTAAATGCATTTCTAATTACTATTATCAAATATTTATAGTATAAGTACATCCCAACTANTAAGTACATCTCAACTAGGTTGATACCTACTTTTACTATAATTTATAGTTTAAGTACATCCCAACTAGGTTGGCACATACTTAACTATAATATTTAATTTTTTTTTCATGGCCCGAATGGTGCAACCCGCGAATCCCGTGGGTCACACCTCCTTGACCCGTGAACCGTTCGCTCGGGTCATGGGTCGGCCCGCTGTCCCGGGTCGATTCGGCCTGTCCATCTTGACACTTCTACTCTTCCCAAAAGAAAATACATAAATTGGACTGCATTATTTCAAGTCTCATCATGTTCAATTTTATTCTGTTCTTTCTTCCCAATAAACAATATAATTATTGGTGATCAATAAATAATCAATCCAATAAGAATTTCTCTTTCATTACCTATATTATCTCTCGTGATAGAGATTCACTCTCTCAAACAATTCTCGAAGTTTCATCACATTCAACAATATTCTCAACTTATGAAAATCAAATGTACAACTAAATGCGTTAATCCATCTATAAATGTAATGAAAATATGAAATTCTATCTCTATCTCTCAAGAAATTCGATTGGATTTACTTAATGGAAGTTTAGCTCTTACAGCTTTGAATGATTTTCTCAACTCGAAACCTCAAACCATTGAACAAATATCCAGAACCATAATTAAACATCACCACTGATAAACAGAACTACCACATATAAGTTCAAGTAATAGACCACTTTTAGAAGAACGAAAAGTGAGATCAAATTTAGTAGAGCCTTTGATACTATCTTAATATCGAATAGGAGGTCAGATTCTCCATTTTCCAACACTAAGTTGCAGTATTAGTCATATAACATCCACTTCATTTTCATTATTTTTATATATCTATGTATCAAATCAAAGATTCGACAATAGACTAAAGACACTTTTTAATCTCATATAAAATGGGTTTCTAACTCTTGAATTCATTATCCACATTTGTTTTAGTTCATTATCCACACAAAATAAGGTCCAATATGTATAGTGATGATGCGTTCTTCTTGGTTCATTTTCCAGTCTATTCATTATCCGCATTTGTTTTAGTTCATTTAAAGCTGAGATCCGAAATCTTTTGCGAACTAGAATATTGCTACACAAGCATGTCCTCGAGATTTAGCAACATTAAGTCGCACGTCTTTTAATTCACACGGTGGGTAGTGTCAATAGAGGAAATTGACACTTCAATTTGTAAGTCACATTGACCTTCGAAGTTCACATCCATTGAAAATGAGACTAGTTTGAACTTGCTACTCACCAAAAAAATTTGTGACCAACAAAAAAAAATTGTTAACACTGTTAACCATCCCAGTTCAGTCACATTTGAGAAAAAACATCATCTATAACAGCACTTAACGATTCAAATGCTCAAGTACTAGAATCTACTTTTTCCGTACTTCGACAAAGTTCTTGTTCTTTATTCTCTAGAGTAGTCTAACCCACACCAAGTCTTCAAGTACGTGGTTGATGCTATCTAAAACACCACGTTCTTCTGACTGAAAAACATATTATAGCATTTAGTTTGTCACGTTTTGGGTGTGTTTGAGTTACATTATTTTGTAAGAATGTATTTTGGAATACTATATTGAAAGAGAATGTGCGGTTGAAAAAGAAGGAAAAATTATTAATGTGATGCAAAATATTATTTCATTGAAGAATGTGTAGTTGAAAATGAGTAAAAGAATGAAAATGAGAATATTAATGTAGCTCAAACAGGGAGTTATTAAGGTCAACAACTACAGATTTTCATGCCGTGATCTATCAAATTTTAGAAACATTTTATTCTCAATCAATACCCATTTATACACATATACCATTTTGTATTAATGCAAATTAACATATACGATAGTTCAACGTTAGACACAGAGTCAAAAGTTCGCTATGTTCCCAATCATCGTATGCAATCCTATTGTTTCACTATCATAGAATTAATTTCATAATGCAAAATTCCATGAGTTATAAGCGAGAATTACATTAATTCTTCCAACTTGAAAACTCCCACTCGGTTAGTGAATCAAATAGTTCTAGGTAAGATTTTTTCTAAATCTTCCAATCATCGAACTATCACTCAATCGTCAATCAATAGGTCTAAGTAAGAATTTCACAATTCTACTGACCTTAGTGTTCGCTTGAAATAATATACCGCAAGTGCACGGGTCGCGTTCAAGTAATAAAGTGGACTTTTTTGAGTCCGGGTTGTTGATCTCTCGAGGAATGATACTTTAAATTACACGACTTTAATCAATTTAATTCTAACAATCAAAAGAGACACACAATTAAAGATAAGATTTGAAAAAGGGTAAATAAACTAAAAATCTACAAAATAAGAAAAACACATATACTTGGAAATTTCGGAGGGAAAACGTGATTGGGATTCATGGTTTCGTTTAATCGTCGCCTAATTAATCTCTCCACAAGCCAATTAATAAATTACTTATTTACGATGTTAGACCCGATTTTTCAAATTTAGTTAATTACATTTCTCGAGCGAAATTAACCCTAATTGGTTTGTTAACCTACTATATCTCTATGTCGATTAAAACCAAACAACCGCATTAAGTATTTGTGAAAATAGCTCAATGGATCACCTATGGCTAATGGTATATCTCTATCCACTAAACAAACATAGAGTTTCTACTATTTGGTCTAAAATGCACAATCTTCTCTCGAACGATGTACAAATCACTAAACATAATCATCTATTGGTCACATAATTGAAAATGTATGAAATATAATAGTAGAAACACATGAAAATATATAACATTAAAGAGCAAATATTAAAATTAATTAAAAGCTAGGTTAAACTAATACCACAAATCCCAACACAATAATTTAGCTCATTCAATATATATGATAACAAAGGAGAATATGCATAATATTCATTACAAAAATAGCAAAATAAATGAGAAAAATCAAAGGTATAGATAAAACCCCTTTTTGAAGCTTGAACTTGATTTTCTACCAAAGCTTTGCCAAATCCTTTGTTGAATCTCCTTGTACTCTTTGATTTGCTCTCAAAANAGCTTGGCTTTGACATCCCCAAATATTTTATCAAATCATTAGATGTATTCTCCTTGTACGCTTTGATTTGCTCTCAAAATACCAAGTAAATCAAAAGAAGAAACGAAAAGAAAAGGAAAAGAAAAAAAGAAGAAAAGAAAAACGAAAGAAAAGGAAAAAATGGAGAAAGAAAATGGAGAGAAACCTCCATTCTCCTTCTTCTCTCAAAACTAAAAAAAAACTAAGAACTAAAAACTAGGATATAAGTCATGAGATTTAGTCCTTAAATACTCCCAAAACCAAGCACAAACAAAAGCCCAAAATGCCTTCCAAAATTCTGATTTTAGGCAATTTTTCACGCACAAGTGCGCGGGTGCGCACTTTTGGTGAAATCAAAATTTGCACAGGAGGTCCTCAGGATAATTTGCATAGTTAGTCCCACAGCTTTGATAAGTGACATTTTGGTCCTCTAATTTTGACTTTTCTTTCAATTTTTATCTCCATAAATTGCATCCCAATGTCCTCCAACTTTCGGCACTTGTGCAACTTGGTCCCAAACTTCACATTTTTGTACATTTTTGTCCATTTTTTCATTCTTTTGTCT
>CAIGRF010088100.1:17969-36828 GCA_903798235.1 Fraxinus ornus
ATGTGGGACTTCAAAAATTGCCTGCAAAACATGATAGCTAATCAAATAAAAATAAGAAAATGCATAAACTTAATTAAAAAGATTAAAAGTTAGAAAATTGGGTTGTCTCTCAATAAGCGCTTTTTATAGTCTTTAGCTCGACTTTGGGAATCGACTCATGGGCATCTAAATTGCATCCCAATGTCTTCAAACTTTCGACACTTGTGCAACTGGTCCCAAACTTCACATTTTTGTACATTTTTTCATTCTTTTGTCTTGTTCTCTTTCCTTTGAGTGATTTTCCATACAAAAGTAAATGTTACACAATTGTGAGTATAAATTCACTCATTTTAATCAATAATTAGCTTGTCTAGGTATTATATAAGTGCGTAAAAACACACTTATCACTTAGCATTCATAACAATTCACGAATTACTAGATTAATTCAGGGATTAACACTTATGTTGAAAAAATCAAGAATAATTCAGGGACCAATCTACAATTTTTAGAACCAAAATCAAGTCTCTAACACGCCTTCACTTGCAGGACCAACGTGTAATAATTTTCTTAAATTAATAAAAAAAATGGGGTGCGTTCTCGAAAAACTTTTCAATTGGTCACCCAACTAATTTCAACGTTCTAAGTTCATCTGTGTAGTCAAATTTTATAAAATCAATGTTTAAGGCCACGTTTGGGATTAACCGATCTACCATAGATTTAACATGGCAAAAAAATGCAAACTTTTTACATTTTCAACCAAACTTCGAGAAATCATAACTTCTTCATTTTAAGGTCAAAATTAATGATCTATCATTAGAAAGGTTTTGAGAATATCTATCCAACCATATCAAATGAGAAGCATGAAACATAGTGTAGAAGAAGTTATCATGTAATGAAGTTCGAATATTATCAATTTTCTCGCAAAAAATCAGATTTACATCCAAATTTTGGGAGACCGTAACATCTTTATTTTAAGACCAAAATTAATGATCTTTATATCGTTAGAAAGGTCTCGAGAAGATCTATCCAACAATACCAAATAGGAAGTATGAAATACAGTGCAGAAGAAGTTATCATGTGATAAAATTTTGAGTTTTACCAATTTTCTTTACATCCAAACTTCAAAACCTCATAACTTCTTCATTTTATTTCCAAAATTTAAGTTCTTTATATGATTGGAAAGCTCATTAAAATAAATTTCTAACAATACTAATTTTACTACATAATTATTAATGTATAGAAAGCAGTAAATTATCAAAAGATATCATTAAAGACCACATAAGGTTTCAAAATTTTACATATAAAATTCACATCCTAATTGTATCATGTAATGGCATATTTAAGCATGTATTACAACAAGGAATTCAACTTTATGGCTTTGATAACAATGAAGTAATTTGCATCATACTTTAATGAATTTCGGGTCAAGATGCTTACTTGAAATGATGAATTTCAAAATCTTTTGAATAGCTGAATTAACTTACTGTTGGGTGTGTGACCAAAGTCCCACACTGGCTAGAAGTGGGGAGGATCATGGGTTTATAAGTATGGACAATATCTCCATTGGTCCTTTTGGGGTAAAGTCCAAAAACAAATCCATGAGGGTTTAGGCCCAAAGTGGACACTATCATATCAATTTGGAGATATGTGGTGTCCATAGTCCTTACAAATGGTATCAGAGCCAAACCCAGACTTAGCCGTGTGGATAAATTCCTCGAAATGACGAACGAAGGTGGTGAGCCTCGGTTTGCTCGTGATGGGATCCGTGGTTGAGCTTTATTGGACAGGCGGTGTGCTTTGGATGCTTCATGGATGTGTCTTGACCCCAACACGGTGAAGATGAGTTGACCGGTATAGAGTAAGCTCTCGAGTCAGGTAATGCTCTCCAAATGCTTCATGGACGTGTCCTGACCCTAACACGGTGAAGAGGAGAGTGGAGAATCTAGGTTGGTAGAAAGTGGATGGATGGATGATCGTTTGAGGGGAGGCTCGGTGGTCCTTTATTCGAGGGGAGGATTGTTGGGTGTGCGACCAAAGTCCCACATNATAGATAATTTATCTATTGGTTTGAGGCCTTTTGGGGTAAAGCCCAAAAAAGTAAATCTATGAGGGTTTAGGCCCAAAGTGGACAATATCATACCAATGTGGAGATATGTGGTGTCCATAGTCCTTACACTTACTTTTCGAAACTCCAAACTTACAATTTTCTTGCACTCCAATGATCTCAATCCGATCACAATGGAAGGGGATTATTATCCACAACCTAAGTGCCAATTTTTGTGAGTTTTCATGCTAAAATATTGGTTTTAGGCGCCTTTCAATTTTGGTGATATTTTCCATACGAATTTCCATTTTGTCTTATACACTACTATATAGAAATTAACTAGCTTTATTAAATTATGGGTACGAAAAGGCTGCTATGAAGTTTATGCTTTAGTTCCTGGGCTTTTGCAAGAGGAGATAAGTGAAAGAAATATGCCGTCTTCCCCTATTATTTCAACAATTGTCTAATGTAAACACAATCTGATGTTTCAAATTGTATTTGAAAGCTGAAGTCAATTGAGTTGAAGAGCATGTTGTGAACCATAGTTCAATAGCAGTCATGCGGTGATTGCTTGATTGAAGCCCAAATATCTCTAGGTATGGAACATTGAAAAAATGAATTACATGAGCAAATGAAACTCTTGTTTTAAATTATAATAGAAAAGTAGGAGCAAGACTGGGATATGGAAAATGTGAATAAAAATGAGCAAGAATGCGCTCACTAGAGCGATAAATATGACCTAGGCATCTACCAATTGAAGTCATAAATGTGCGGAAATTTCAATTAGCAAGCTGCTTTCCACCTCCAAGTTGTGAAATGGGTATGTCAAATTTGCATATGTAATTGACAATTCCATCTTTTTATTTTAAATTCTTTCGGATGTATGAGTAAGATAATTGTGGTGACAAGCATTGTAGAAGAAAACATATCTGCATGGCCACAGAGATACCCTATGTGCATCCAACGCCAGGTCGCAACTTTATTACTTCCTGAACATGAGATTTCAATTTGGTGAGGTTAACAGTTTCTTATACGTATAAGGTAGTCTCGTATTCTTCTTGATACCCATGTTGTGTCATCTTCCTCTTTCATGCCATTCGTCGTTTCCACTCCCAATCATCTTCAGTCCTTGACTCACATGTCAATTGTATTGGGACTCTAGTCTTCCACATGGTCATTTGCAAAAATGTCTAAAAAAATTTCAATGTCCATTTTGCAATTATTTAGACCAAAATTCCCCCGTTAACACTTTTTAATTCCACACTAAATACAAAGATTTATAGTATTAAGAAATTGTGTTGACCAATAAGAAGAATTTGACAAATAACCTATACTATTATTTTGAAAAAGTACAATGTTAATTCATACATTTAATGTTCACTTTTCACCCAATGGACCCATGAAAATCTACCCAAACCCACATGACCCAACCCAAGTAAATGAACCAAATAAAATCTAACACTTCTTCCATTGTAGGGTTTTGAGGACGTTTCACATACGCCTCTACCTTCACCGAGAACTGCCGTTGCCGCTTCCTCCTCTTCCATTCTCTATCTGTAAGATTGGGTCACTGAGGGCCGCCGCTTCCTCCCCGTTCTCTATCTGTAAGATTGTATCTCTTTTCTATCTCTAATTTATGATTTTATTAGTATGTGCACGTAATTTTTTATTGATTTCTTGAGCTTGAAAAATTTTTAATTTATAAATTGGATGATTTGTTACGTTTCTACGTTCAAGATATTGGAGAAAATATAGACTCTACCTCGGCCGATAATACATCAAACTTGAGGCTTCTCGACGGCGATGATGCTTTTGTCTTCATTATCGTTCTGACCGGATTTTCTTAGGAGCTGGTTGGCACTGTGCCATCACTGGGGTTTTGTTATCTAAAGATGTCGGAGATTTGAACCCATCATCGTCTCCAGCTATCTTGGATTCTCCTAAACAAAGAGTTGTGGGTACCTTTTCATCTTCTTGTTTTTCTTCAATTTCCTCATCTTCTTCAATATTTTTCAACTGGGATAGAGTTTTGGGTACCCTTTCATCTAAACACTATGGAATTGAGTTTTGAGTTATGGATTATGGAATTGCATTACGTTGTATACATTTTTTATGTTCTTGTCCTATAGAATATGCCTTGGGAAAACTGCAAAGAGTTTAGTTAATGGATTGCATGGATTGTTAATTCTTGGGATCTGCCTAAAGAATATCTTTAATAAATCAAGTCTTTTTATCTCTGTATCTCCTTAACTCATCTTACTATAAGCAATAGATTCAGTGGTAGAGCTAGGATATCACGTTTTCATTTAGTAGGGTGGGTTGGGGAGGG
This sequence comes from Fraxinus ornus, assembly GCA_903798235.1. Lineage (NCBI taxonomy): Eukaryota > Viridiplantae > Streptophyta > Magnoliopsida > Lamiales > Oleaceae > Fraxinus > Fraxinus ornus. The sequence goes on from CAIGRF010088100.1 coordinate 22,322, forward strand.
AATTTTATAAAAGCATTATGGCGACTTTTATATGATGCCAATCACTCGGATGAAAGGCCTATATCAAGCCTGAAGCAGACATGTGTCCACATATATACAGACATGCATTTACTCTTAAGTTCAATCTCTTCATAGTAACTTGCAGATGACATGAGCATCTAAAATGTTGCACAAAAAGATGGTGGGGTCTAATTTTACAAAGTCCCGTGAATGGGGGCTCATGCAATCATAAGATAAGGTGGCATGCTGGGGTGGGGCTGGATGGTAGATTTTCAGAGATTTTTAGGGACCCAAGGAAGTCTCATTTTTAAATATATGCCATGTACTCCTGTGTAGAACCATGTCGTGAACAGACCGTGAACTTTTTGCAGGAACTGGTCCTCCGGGATATAATGATAATGTAATTGAATTACTTCTGGCATATGTTTTTGCATGTGCTATAAGCCAATGAGTGAAGCTAGTATAAACGCTCTAGTACTGGATTATAGTGTTTATATTCTACAAATTAATATAATTTCTATGTTTGAGGGGTATTTTATTTTGTAAGAACATATTGCGTGCAATTCTTTCTATGACCAGTTTCCAACTTATTTTTATTCTAATCTTTCATGTTTGTATTCTTCTTTTTTCTTATGTGTATATGACTTCCTCACACCGATAAAAAAAATTCTGGAGGAAGAGCGGCGTTCTGGCCCAAGTGTTACAAGTTAGCAACATTAAGTACATAACAGCTGTCCTCAACAAATTCTGTTACGGGCCTGTAACAGACCCGCCACGTCAACTGCCGCGTGTCAGCAGGGGTGATCCGCACCGCGACACGTGTCAGTCGAGGCGATTATGAATAGGACGAGCTGATCGCATAAGCCGAAACAATTACACTGGGGACGAACTGAATCGCTAGCACAGGAACCGAACTCATGTGCGATATACCGCGGATGCAAAGGCTCGTACTCCACTTCTACAACTCCACTCCTGCCTCGCCTAGCCCCAACGAAGATCTCTTACATAGATCTTCCCAAAGTCAAATCCCTGACTAATGGGGGACGTGTGGCAGGATCCAAACGGTCAATTCAGCTGCTCTTGTCAGAAACATTCAATACCAGCCAACCTATGGAAAGACAGATGGACACCTATGATAGGACGAGCCCTGAGGATCTGATAACACGTGTCTCATCATCGCAGGGGCAACCAGACAGCCCAACTAACTGCCAAAGTGGCTACTATAGCTGTAAATATGAGGAACATCGCAGCTCAGAACGCCACCATGCAAGAGCTCCTCATACATGTACAGAATCAAGGTGGTTTTCAAGCCCCATAAAATCCTCAGCAATCAGCTCATAGACGAACTGAAGCAGAATCAAGTAGGGGGACTCATTTTAGTCCCCAGGGCGAAACCACCATTGAAAGAGAAGTGGGAATGGACACTTCCATCTACCCGCCCACTTCCAACGCCCCTGCAGGAGAGGACAACTTTCCTCCGGAATATGAAGAATGACCCCAAAGGTCTACCAGTGTCTTTGATAGAATTGGGCAGGAACTGAGAAATAGGAACCGGCTCACACATCAAATGGCTCACCATTAGGAGCATATGCAAGACAAAACTCAAGCCCTTGCACCTAAAAATAGGCGGGAGAGGCGAAACGTGGTAGATTGGGGGGACAGAGGCGAGGCTTCTCGGAATCCTCCTCGTCCAACAACAGATGAGAACATCTCTGACGAACCGTGCAGGTCATTCGAACTAGATGATGATGATAACCTTTTCCAGGGAACTCCGCACCTTTTCGATGCCCCATAACTTTGTCCCTCCAAAAATTCCTAACTCTTGGCGGTGCTGCTGAGGTGTGGAACAGCAGATTGGCAACTCTTAGCATAAGAAGCTGGCCAGACCTGAAGAAGACGTTTCTGAACCAGTATCTTTCGAGGAAGGAGGGAGAGGCGGCAATACAGTACCTGCAAGACATGAGGTGAGTAGCAGGGGAAACTTTGAAGAGCTACCTCGTCCGTTTCACTGATGATATTTCTTACTGTGAACAAGTGACAGATAAAGAGGCCCTTTCAGCTCTGAAAGGAGGATTGAACATGAATACTTTGTTTTGGAGGGATGTTCAAAGAAAAAACCCTTCAACGTATGACAAATTGGTGGAGATGATAAAAGTTGAAATAGTCAATGAGGAAATGATTGATCATCGAAACAGAGCCGCCCAGGGGCTCCCACCACCTCAGAGGTAAATTGGTAGAGGACCCACCGCCTAGATAGTGAGCCAGCAATGGACCCAGTCGAGCATGTTATAGCTCCTACCTCGGGGCAAGCACTAGCAACTGCCATGTTGAATGCAGTGCATACCTTGGCTTATGAAAATGCCAGCCCCAGTGCGAATAATCCAGCAAGGAACATTGGACGACCCTCAACCTCTAGAAATAGAGGACAAGGCGGAATGCCTAGAAATAGGCCCCAGGGGGATCTGCGGCCTTACTGCACTTTTCATCGCTACTACAGCAATGACACAAATGATTATCGAAATGCGAACCGACCTTCAAGTAATCCTCGCGATGCAAGAGATAGTCGTCACCAGAATAACACTCTGAGGTGCGCTTCTCTATGAAGGGAGGAAACAAGGCGACACTCACCACACAATGACAGAAATAATAATAGGGAAAGGCCCCGAAGAGGGCAACGTCCCAGGAGGGATTCAGCTGCCCCCAACGAGCAGCAGCCCATTCGAGAAACTGATACTATTATTGGAGGACCTCACGTAGGAGGTGAATCAAAAAAATGCTCATAAGAACTATACCAGAGAGGCGAAAAGTCAGCCTATGGCAAGTTATATAGTAAGCCAATCTTCAGGGGGCAGAATTGTGGAGCCTATCACATTCACCCAGGAAGATGCGGTAGGTGTGCACTTCCCACACTGCGATGCCATGGTAGTCAGAGCCATGGTAGTCCGCAATGGGCTGAAACGAATGCTAGTAGATAATGACAGCTCAGTCAACATCCTGTTCGGCTCTACCTTTGATAAGATGACAGTAGGTCATGCGCTAACACCAATGACTTCGCTCCTCTATAGATTCACCGGGGACAACATCATCCCTAGAGGTAAAATTACTTTGGCTGTTGAAATGGGGGCTCTGCCCTAGTTAGCACACTACTTCATGGAATTTTTAGTTGTTGATCGACGATCTGCCTATCATGGAGTTCTGGGAAGACCAACCCTGAAAGAATTATGGGCAGTCACTTCTATCCATCACCTCTGCATGAAATTCCCAACGGAAAGAGGAATCGCCACTGTCCAGGGTGATCATGGGATCTAGGGAATGCTACCTCAATTCTCTAAGGAAGTCAGAACCGTAAGTCATCATGGTATTGGACGCTAAAATGTCAGAGGCCCCTGAAGAAGGGCCATCTCTGACGGCAGATACTGTCATAGCGGAGGCCATGTATGAAATTTCCTTGGAAGAATTCGATCTCAGGATAATCGAATTCGAATCCCAGATCGCCCCGATGGAGGAACTGAAAACGTTCCCAGTAGACCTATGTGATGCGTTTAAGGTTCTGCAGGTCGGCAAAGAATTAGGAGGAGAGGCTAAGGAAGAACTGAAAGACTTCCTACAGAAAAATGCAGACGTTTTTGCATGGATGCACGAAGACATGGTTGTGATGACCCCAGAATCAGCTGCCACCATTTGCAAATTGATCCGAACTACACCCCACATAGGTAGAAAAGAAGAGCTTTGAATGTCGAAAGGTATGAGGCATTGAAAGAAGAAGTAGAATAGCTCGTCAACAATGGCTTTATCCGTGAAGCCAATTATCCAAAGTGGATTTCAAATCCTGTTCTTGTGAAGAAGCATAATGGCAAATGGAGGGTCTGTAGTGACTTCTCCAACATAAACTAGGCATGTCCAAAGGATAGCTTTCCACTTTCACGAATTGACCAATTAGTGGATTCAACCGCTGGGCACGAACTTCTAGGCTTCATGGACGCCTATTTCGGCTACAATCAAATCCTCATGTTCCCAAGCGACTAGGAGAGCACATCCTTCATCATTGATAAGGGGCTTTACTGCTATAAGGTGATGCCTTTTGGCCTGAAAAACACTGGGGCCACCTATCAAAGGTTAGTCAACAAAATGTTCGCTGATTAGCTCGACAAATCAATGGAAATTTATGTTGATGACATGTTAGTTAAAAGCTTACGGGCTGAAGAACACATCAAGCACCTGGATGAAACCTTCCAAACGCTAAAAAGGTATCGCATGAGGCCAAACCCTCTTAAATGTGCATTCGGTGTAGCCTCGGGTAAATTCTTGGGCTACATTGTAAATCAGAGGGGAATTGAGGCCAANCATCACCTCTGCATGAAATTCCCAACGGAAAGAGGAATCGCCACTGTCCAGGGTGATCATGGGATCTAGGGAATGCTACCTCAATTCTCTAAGGAAGTCAGAACCGTAAGTCATCATGGTATTGGACGCTAAAATGTCAGAGGCCCCTGAAGAAGGGCCATCTCTGACGGCAGATACTGTCATAGCGGAGGCCATGTATGAAATTTCCTTGGAAGAATTCGATCTCAGGATAATCGAATTCGAATCCCAGATCGCCCCGATGGAGGAACTGAAAACGTTCCCAGTAGACCTATGTGATGCGTTTAAGGTTCTGCAGGTCGGCAAAGAATTAGGAGGAGAGGCTAAGGAAGAACTGAAAGACTTCCTACAGAAAAATGCAGACGTTTTTGCATGGATGCACGAAGACATGGTTGTGATGACCCCAGAATCAGCTGCCACCATTTGCAAATTGATCCGAACTACACCCCACATAGGTAGAAAAGAAGAGCTTTGAATGTCGAAAGGTATGAGGCATTGAAAGAAGAAGTAGAATAGCTCGTCAACAATGGCTTTATCCGTGAAGCCAATTATCCAAAGTGGATTTCAAATCCTGTTCTTGTGAAGAAGCATAATGGCAAATGGAGGGTCTGTAGTGACTTCTCCAACATAAACTAGGCATGTCCAAAGGATAGCTTTCCACTTTCACGAATTGACCAATTAGTGGATTCAACCGCTGGGCACGAACTTCTAGGCTTCATGGACGCCTATTTCGGCTACAATCAAATCCTCATGTTCCCAAGCGACTAGGAGAGCACATCCTTCATCATTGATAAGGGGCTTTACTGCTATAAGGTGATGCCTTTTGGCCTGAAAAACACTGGGGCCACCTATCAAAGGTTAGTCAACAAAATGTTCGCTGATTAGCTCGACAAATCAATGGAAATTTATGTTGATGACATGTTAGTTAAAAGCTTACGGGCTGAAGAACACATCAAGCACCTGGATGAAACCTTCCAAACGCTAAAAAGGTATCGCATGAGGCCAAACCCTCTTAAATGTGCATTCGGTGTAGCCTCGGGTAAATTCTTGGGCTACATTGTAAATCAGAGGGGAATTGAGGCCAACCCAGAGAAAATCAAGGCCCTGATTGAAGTGAGATCACCACAGAAGGCCAAAGAAGTGGAACAACTCACTGGTAGGATAGCCGTACTAAACCGCTTCATCCCAAGGGCTACTGAAAAGTGTTTGCCCTTCTTCAAGATCCTCAAAGGGGGTAAGAAATTCCAATGGACCCCAAAATGCGAAGAGGTGTTCAAGGAGTTGAAAAACTACTTGGGACGAATACATCTCCTCAGCAAACCCAAAGAAGGAGAACCTTTGCTGCTATACTTGGCAGTTGCTGAGGATTCAATCAGTTCGATGCTTGTGCAGAAGAAGAAGAGACACACCAGCTGCCAATATATTATGTGAGCAAGGCTTTACTACCAGCTGAAGTGCGATATCCAGATATGGAGAAGCTGGCTCTCGCGTTGATCACCCCTTATCGAAAGTTGAGACCATATTTCCAGGCCCACGACATTCACGTTTTAACAAAATTTCCATTAAGACAAGTCATGCAGAAGCTAGACGCTTCAGGAAGGCTGTTAAAGTGGACCGTTGACCTCAGTGAATTCAACATAATATACACACCCCGGACTGCAATCAAGGGTCAAGCCCTGGCTGATTTTGTGGCTGAATTCGCTAAAGCCCCGGAAATCGAAGTGAATATGGAGCCAGCTGAAACCCCCACCTAGAATCTCTTTGTCGATGACTCCTCAAGAGAAACAGGCTCCTGAGCTGGTGTTATGCTGGAAATCCCAGAGGGGTATAAGCTGAACTGCGCCGTTAGACTTGGGTTCAAAGTTTCAATAATGTGGCTGAATATGAAGCCCTTTTGGCGGGGCTTCGGTTAGCAAGAGAACTGCAAGTGAAGAGAGTAATCATCAGTAGCGATTCACAGCTGGTGGTGAATCAAGTAAATGGGAACTTTGTGGCTAGAGACAAACATATAGCAGCCTATCTAAAGCTGGTAATGGACTCTCTGCCCAACTTCGAAAAGTTTGAACTGATCCAAGTGCCACGCCAGGAGAATTCCCATGCGGATGCACTGTCAAAATTAGCCAGTAGCAAGGATTTAGAACTGCTCAAAGTGGTACCAATTGAGCACCAAGCTGAACCCTCTATCAAGAAAGGTGAAGAGCTAATGTGGATTGAAAGTACTCCACCTTGGATGTTGTCCATCTTGGCCTACCTGAAAGAGCAAACCTTGCGGAAGATGAAACCGAAGTGCGAAGGCTTCGAAGGAGAGCTGCTCACTTCATCCTACGGGATGATATTCTGTATAAGCGAGGTTTCTCCTCTCACCTATTCAGATGCACAGGGGGAGAAAAGGAAACTACATCCTAAGAGAAGTTCATGATGGCGTTTGTGGAAATCACTCCAGGGGACCAACCCTGGCATGTAAAATACTCTGTAGGGATATTACTGGCCAACCCTGAAAAGGGATGCCATTGAGTTCGTACGAAAGTGTGACAAGTGTCAACGCTTCTCCAACGTGTAAAGGCTATCCTCTCAAGATGTCACAGTTGTAACCAGCCCCTGGCCATTTGCCAAATGGGGCGTGGATTTTATTGGCCCCCTGCCCAAGAGAAGAGCAAACGCTCGCTTCGCCAAAGTTGTAATTTGATTACTTCACGAAGTGGGTAGAAGCAGAGCCTCTGTCCAAAATTACTGAAGCAAACACTTCAAAGTTCCTTTGGAAGAACATCATATGTGGATTCAGCATACCTCACTCCCTAGTTTCAGATAATGGCAAACAGTTCGACAACAGGAAGATCCGAGACTTATGTGATGAGCTAGGAATTAGAAAGCATTTCTCTTCGCCTCATCATCCCCAGGCGAATGGCCAAGTTGAAGCAGTCAATAAGACCATAAAGCTCACCCTCAAAAGGAAGCTGGACGCCTCCAAAGGAGCTTGGGTGGACGAGCTTCCCCAAGTCCTCTGGGCTATCAGAACTACTTGTAAAACAGCTACTGGGGAAACTCCGTTCTCCATAACTTATGGAGCCGAGGCCATGAGCTTTGTAGAGGTTGGTATTCCTTCTCCTCACCGCATACACTTCAACAAATTGACAAATGATGGGCTAAGGAGACTTGAGCTAGATTTTCTTGAAAGAAAAAAGAGATGACTCTCAGGTCAGACTCGCTTCCTACCAGCATAAGACAATTCGTTTCTATAATGCCAGAGTGAGGAAGAGAATGTTTCGCATCATTGACTTGGTGCTCCGTAAGTTTTTCCCTTCAACTAAGGACCCTGGTACAGGGACTTTGGAGCCAAATTGGGAGGGGCCCATACAAGATAGTTCGAGAAATTCGGCCCGACACTTACACCATGGAAGACTTGGAAGGAAAAGCGATGCCTCATCCCTGGAATATTGAGCATCTAAGGAAGTATTTCCAGTAGGAAGCGTGGGTAAACCTCGCAATCAAATGAATGAAATATTTTCTGCCTCACTTTATTTTTGCATCAACAAACTTAAAGCAACCTTGTCGAGGTGCAAGCTCCCCCCAAGGAGTCATCTCTAAGAAGAGTCTGTTTAGTCAGAGGCGGTGAGGGGCACTTTGATGAAGCAGAAGCGCACAAACTTAAAACAAACTTGTCGAGGTGTAAGCTCCCCCAAGGAGTCATCTCCAAGAAGAGTCTGTGTAGTCAGAGACGGTGCGGATGCTACCTTTGATGAAGCAGAAGCGCAAGAATTTAAAACAACCTTGTCGAGGTGCAAGCTCCCCCCCAAGGAGTCATCTCCAAGAATAGTCTATGTAGTCAGAGGCGGTGCGGGTGCTACCTTTGACGAAGCAAAAGCGCACGAACTGAAAACAACCTTGTCGAGGTGCAAGCTCCCCCCAAGGAATCATCTCCAAGGGAATCTATTTTCAGAGTGCCGATGCGATATTACTTGTCCCATTTTATTAAAGTGGTTAAGCAAGGCCGATGCGATTTACTTGGCTGTTCATTGGCTACTTCAATTCACTATTGTTATTCGTCCGGAGCAATGCTAGAAGAAGTGATTACTTGTACGATAAAGTGGAAACAAACTGAAGCGACAATACTTGGAAATAAATTTCATTAATACCAAAGGGAGGCCGAAGCCATTTACATGAATTTAAATTACAAAAATTCCTAGTCTAAATCTACTATAGCCTCAGCTTCGACGTGCTCCTCATCAGCCTCTTCCTCCTCCACCACGGGCTGGCCTTCGATAGGGCCCCCGAACTCCTCTTCTAAAAACTCAATGTTCATATCAGGATGCCTTTCATGAAGGTGAGACATCATCTCTTTAGCAGCTCAGGATGCCAAGTAATTGGCGAAGTCGTTATACTCCGGCGTATTCTCAAAGTTGTCCTTACAGTTCTGAACCACCGCCTCACCTGCTGACTTCGCTTCGGCCTTAATGGAGTCAATCTCTTCAGATTGGACCTTAGTGAGCTTCTTCTGCTCGCCATTCTCCTTGTTCGCCTCTGCCAATGCCTCTGAGGTTACCCACTAATGCTCGTTGGAGTGGTCAACCCTCTTAGTCAGAGCCGCTACCTGGGAGACGGACTCATGAAGCTCATTTTTCAGTCGGTTGACTTCCAACTCGATCGTGTCTAATTTTGAGGTAGCCGATATCCACTTCTCCTTCGCCTCCTTTTTGGCCTTAGACACCTCAGCTTCCCAAGTTCCAGAGGCTTTGAACTTCTTCTCTAGTTCATCATTTCTTTTTCGGAGACCTCGGACTAGGTCCTCTGTCGCGGTGCCATTCTTAGGGCCCTAGCCACGCTAGCATTGTTGGCCGCCAGCAGATCTTTTATCTCGCACGAGGCGACATGGTTTTACCAGTCCTCGGTCCAGTACTTGCCATGGACCCAGGTTGCTCAGGCGGTCTCAGAAGGTAGCATTTCCAAAATTGCCTCGGAAGGTCATCATCCTTGCTTCCTAAAAAATTGGTGGCCTTGCCCCGGTCAGGAGTGGCTGCAGCCCTCTTCTACCTCTTCTTAGCAGGGCCTTCTGCGAAATAAGTTGTTATCGGTACGATGGCCTGAGGAGTAGGTGAAGGAGCCGCTATGGTCACCTCTATATGAGGAGAAGAAGGAGGAAGTGCATCTGACGGAGCCGAGGTAGAAGTCCCGGTTGGGCCGGCTATCTTTTTCTTCTTAATGAGAGAGGCTCCATCCTCCGCCTCATTCTCCTCAGCAGGCTGCTGACCAACCCTGCTGAGGGTAAGCAGACGCTTTGACTGCTTCTTGTAAGCAGCCGAGCTCGTTCTCAACGCTTTCGCCTCCACAACCGATCTATGAATCGTAGCAAAGTCGGGTTTCAGCACTAAGTATTCTAAAAAAAAGCCAAAACGCAAAAGGAGCTGAAGCGAGGTGTCTACCTTGGTTTGACATCAGTTCGTGTAAAACAAAGTGGGTGTTCTGGTCGATTATCTCCTTAAAACTCCTTTATGATGGAGGCGTTTGGTAGAGCTGGCCTATTATGTCCCACTCCTTGGAAATCTCACACCTCGGAAGGGAGCCTACAAATGGAGAAGCATTAAGATCATGAGCAAAAATTATTCAAGTATAATCAACTCGTGAAATGAACTTACTGAAGGTTGAATACGATGTGGGGATGGTGAGAGGCGCCATGGGATCACCCTCAATAGTATCCCACATCCCAGCTACCCAGAACCAAGAGCTCCTCCACCCTTTAACAGAGGTGGGCAGCCCAGTTATAACAGAAGAGTGGGACCTCCACGGCGCCAAGTAATACCAGCCTTTAGTCTCATCTCCCCCCGCCACGCACTTCAACAGAAACATGGAACGAAATACACTAAACGGCATATCTATCCCTATGCGACCCGACGCCACAGCATCCACGTCCCCACCATCTGGTTCCATGAGTTCGGCTTGAACTGCGTCGGAGCCAACCCATATGAACGAAGTACTAGCCTAAAAAATGGGTGGAAGGGAAGCCTAAGACCAGCCTGAAGAATATTCTCACTTATCGCCACACACCCTGGCCTCGAGTAGCAGGCCCTCTCATGGGGCTCGGGTACGATCAGTTCTATACTATCAAGGACCCTAAGAACAACCTTGCACCTCTCCAGTACTTCCTTGGTGATTTCGGAAGGGTATTTTGAAGCCCCCATTTAAACAATGTGTCCACCGGGGAGGCTGGTCTTTTCCAAATATTCTCCCCGGCCCTAATGGCCTTACTCAACTCGTCCGAAGATAATAGTATGGGCTCCATCAAGGTGGAACTCCCTTCACCTCGCCCCTCTTCATTCCCCCTCACAATAAATTGCTCACTCGCCATATCAGTAGTACTCTCGAAGGATTTAAAAAGAAAAGAAAGGGGATGAAGATACTGAAAATGAAGTAATTTACCTATTTCAACAAAAAGTAACCTCGCTCGTCGAAGTTCTGAGTGGTCGCCGGAGAAGAAAACACAAACAGGAAGCAAGAATCCTTCAGAGTGCTATGGAGCCTTTCGCGAAGGTAAAAGCTAAAAATGGAAGGGATGGGCCTTTTAAAGGCGTTTCAAGATTCGCCACAACCGTTGGATCAACTTCAATCACATTTGGGCCGTCCAAATCTAAGGCCTCAAGATCACCGTCAAATTCAAAAGTCGCCAAGATGAACGGTCCTGATGGAGCGGTAGGACTCACGTACAACTCAAACGTGTCGCCCCGAGAAATTGGAGACGTCGCCATCATTACCATTTATGGCAAAGGGGGTGTGTCTTGGAAGCAACGACGCCTCCTTTACGGGTCTTGGAAAGACGCAAAAACCTTCAAATCATTGGCACAAAATCCAAGGCTGTCCTTCAGACCTATCGCTTTGGCTGAAATAGCTTCGCGTTGCAACAGCTCTCCACAAGAGTTGTAACCCATATCACTTCGGCCGGAGCAGAATTTGATGTTGCAACAACTCCTCACAGAGTTGCCAACTACTATCGTTTCGGCTGAAACAGCTTCGCGTTGCAACAACTCTCCACAAGAGTTGTCAACCCATATCACTTCGGCCAGAGCAAAATTTGATGTTGCAACAACACCTCACAGAGTTGCCAACTCCTATCGCTTCGACTGAAACAGCTTCGCGTTGCAATAGCTCTCCACAAAAGTTGTCAACCAATATCACTTCGACCAGAGCAGAATTTGATGTTGCCAACTCCCACAACTTCGCTACTTCAAAAGTCCTTGTATTGTATGAATATCCATACATGGACTTGAGGGACTATTGTTATGGGCATGTAACAGACCCTCCACCTCAACTGTCGCGTGTTAGCATGGGTGGTCCGCACCGCGCCATGTGTCAGTCGAGGCGATTATGCGTAGGACGAGCTAATCTCATAATTCGTAGCAATTACACTGGGGATGAACTGAATCGATGCTAGCACAGGAACCGAACTCATCTGTGATACACAGCGGATGCAGAGGCATGTACTCCGCTTCTACAACTCCACTCTTGCCTCGCCTCGCCCCAACGAAGATCTCTTACACAGATCTTCCCAAAGTCAAATCCATGACTGATGGGACGTGTGGCAGGACCCAAATGGTCAATTCAGCTGCTCTTGTCAGAAATATTCAATACCAGCCAACCTAAGGAAAGACAGATGGACACTTAGGATAGGATGAGCCCTGAGGATCTGATAACACGTGTCTCCTCATCCGATGGCTCTCCTCTTCCCATCCCTGGTATGAATACACCCTAATTGTGCCTGAAAGAGGGATAGAAAATCCCACTCCCTCTCCAACAAATATAGCGAGCTTGAGTAACATCTCTATCCCCCATACATTAGCATCTTTATCATTATACATTTCTATCAACCATTTTCCCGGCGAGTGTTCTACCGTCGGAGTGCTCGCAGCATATCCTAACCCTTCCGGAAAAGGCCACGGGTAACTGACGCTGTGCTACATATGCAGGGAAGACTTGACTTGAAGACTCTTTGTTAGCCGCGTCGGAGCCATTTTTCGTGGTCAACAAATTCGATGAACAACAAAGGACTATGTTCGATGATAGTTGTATAGGACATATTGGGAAGTTGCTGGAGCTCAAACTATCTACGTAATTAGTTTATGAAATGGTGAATAAATTTGTCATTTGCCCAAAGCATTTCGAGGCTTGGTTTAAGGTGAACCAAAGGTTTGCAAGATTCGGAATGTCGGAGTTTGCATTAAACACTGGCTTGAAGTGTGGTGAATTGCCTAAAGGGTCGGCTTTCGACAAAATTTTAGAGAAAACACGGCTACGCGACAAAATGTTCTCCCTAAACAGGTACATTTATAGGCGACGCTGCGCGCTATTGCTGAAGAAGAAGTACAGCCATACTTTGTTGGTTTAGATCCATTGGAAGATGCAACAGACCCTGTTTTGGACAGCCTCATTCTCAATCAGCTGAAATACAAAGTTGTCCATCGGAAGGTGAAGTGATACTAACTGATGAGAACATCCGATGCAACAAATCTAGAAGAGGTAGTAATAAAGAACTTCGTCTGAACGATTTGAGTGACGATGAAGGTGGAGAAGAAGGGCATTGTGATAAAGCGAGGCATGTGTCTTTGGATGAGATAAAGGCTCTGTTGACTGAACAGAGGGAGGTGATTGAGAGTAGGCTTGGTGAATTGAGGGAGGAAATGAACGTGAGGTCCATTGGTGTCGAAAAGGAAATGGGGGATCATGTGAGTGATCAGATAAGATGATGAAACATAGGTTCGATGATGTAGTTACAGAAATTGGGGAACATAAGGTGACTGATGAGTACGGTTAATTTGGTTGTGATTTGGGCGACTGAGATATACCTGTACATGATGACTACGATGACATGTCGTCACCCAACACTGTGGCTGATGGACATCATGTCGAGGCATCCGAAATAGATGCTTCCAACATCGACAACTTGTCCGAAAAATTGTCAAATGTGGTTGCCACCATCGCAGAACCTCCTACAGTCAATTCTCCACCGTCATCTCGATGCCCAGTGTTAACACGCGGACTCCTTTTACACGGTCTGGTCGTAGAAAGGGTAAGAGAGATGCATAGTTAGTTTATGATGTTGATGAAACACGACACCTTGTGTTTTGACTATTATTTTGTAAACCATCTTTAGGAAAAGTTTTTGGGTGATGGTATAGTTTGTAGTATGATTGTTGAATTGAACTGGGGAAAATTGTATTATGTTCAGGTGTTATTTCATGTACATTTACGAATTGTCGTTCCTGACAATTGAAATTTGAGTGTTGAGAATAACAAGTATTTAATGTTGAGAATAACATTTCAAATGTCGAGAAATGTTGGAAATGTATAGAACTGATAGAAACGGAATGAAATCTCATTTTAGATACATGAGATGTCAAGTGTTGTGATAAACATGGTACAAGTGTCGAGAACAACTTTTGAGATGACGATGAGAATCTGAAATGTCAAGGATTAAGTCGAACCAATTACACGTACCGGTTCCTCAATAAGATTTCAAAAAGATTTCAATCAAATGTGTATTATAAATCTATAATCATGAACAAAAAGTTCTCAAGATAGGGGTTGATGTGTAGTTTTGTAATGTAATCTATCATCATTAATACAAATTTACTATTCACATGACAAGCACAAAGGCCTATGATGTTAAACAAATGTCAATCAATTGTAATGACATAGCTAGGTGTTGGTGCGTAGTCTTGCAATGTAATTACACCATGCTTTACTCCTCTATATAAATATGCAAAACTCTTCCAAAACAATGCTCAAACACAAATCCTCACTACAAATTTCTACAACAATTAATCTTCTTCAATCGAAGAAACTCTTCATGTTGTTGATATAAAGCTCTCCCCGCCCGGGTCTTCAGTGGACAATCCAATCATCATCGACTTAGACGACGATGACGAAATGCATGTCATTGTTTCCTTTCGCTACCTGGGAATCGTCGCTGTCGAGTGAGTGTTCATCCAATCCCATTTCCTAATTTGGGAAACAAAGGTGAACCGAGTAGTAACGACCTGGGTCCCACTTAACGGGCTGTCCCGACCGTTAGATCGACGACATACTGTCCCCACTGTACCAACATTGGTCTTTTCAGCATACTTTGTCCTCACTCGCACGCTCCTCGAGAAAACTTCCCA
>CAIGRF010088102.1:7567-22724 GCA_903798235.1 Fraxinus ornus
GAGGATAGATGGCGGGCAGAAGAGCCGGGCGGAGGCGGTTGTGTAGAGAGAGAGTGGGGGGAGGCGACGAGTTGTGGTAAATAGAGAAAATAATAAAGAGTTAGGGTTTGAGCGAAAGGAAAATTGATTTAGGGTTTATATTTATTGATACCTCATTTATGAATAATGAAAGTTTGCACCTGAATTTTGAATTGTATTCTTTAAACCCTGCTTTTGTGTAATTTTCTCTTATTAAAATACAATTAACAAATGTTAAAAATAAGATAAAATAATCTTAAACTTAGTAGTATTAAATTTTTAAAATTATAATCTATATAATAATTTATTCCTATTTTTTTAAATAATACATATTTTGCATGAAATTTTATTTATTTATTTTATTTAACTTTCAGGCCGACCCCGATTCAACCTCATTCGACCATTTGACTTTTGACCATTTTCAATGTCCAGTCCGATTTTCAAAACATTGATATTTAATATTGAGCTATATGTGAAAGTTGCGTTGATCATAGCTCTTTCTCAATAACTACATTTGCTAAGCTCAAAAGGTTTGCTTACAAATAATTTAATAAATACTAGTAATGAAAAGTCGTTCAAAATGTTAAGTTTATTTTTAAATTTCATTTAATTAATAAAATATTTAATTTTAATGATTTTATTATTATAGTCAAAAACATAATTGTATAGGTAAATAAAATTTATTAAGATATTTTTTTAAAATCATCACCAATGAAAAACTTTATTATTAATCTTACATTGTTATTTTGTTATTCCTTAGCCTCCATTTGACTTCCTTTAAAATGAAATAATTTATTTTTCATATTCATTTTCAATCAAACATTGACACAATAAAATATTTTGCACGTAAATTCAAAGTTTTTTTCCACTTTTTAGTCACACATTTTTAAAAAATCGCTGTTCAAAACATCATTTTTACACAATAATATTATAATTTTTTATTTCTTTATTTAGCAATAAAAGTCCAAAAATATTTTATTTTTGGGCAGGTTATGATAATTATTTTATTTTTGAATTTCAGTTTTCGCAGGTGGCCTTATTGGCAATTAGAGATGGATGAAGCATTTGAGAGCCTCAGGCAAATCGTAATGGGGACAGGTTTTAGAATAATAGTAAAAACAAACCAATAGCGAAAATGATGACCGATAAAATTCCATTAATGTGTCAATGATCTTGATGGAAATAACACGGATTACCATTTACCAACGACAATGTCTTCGGTTGCGGTGTCAACAAAATTTTATTATTCTTTATTTATTTTTAAATTTTTTACAAGTTATAGATATGACGAAGTCAGACCATCAAAACAAGGACCTTTCTAACAAAACCATCGATCCCAAAGATGTATGGACACACTGCATCACAGGCAATCTTGAGATTGCACAGGTAGTGCGACCGCATATGGCCTCAACATTGTAGGGATGCCAATTTTTTTTTTGTTATATATAATAATTTTAAAATTTAAAATTTTTATGATTATGTTAGTTAAATGACAATATTTATGAAAAAAAAGAAAAGATAAAAGTAGAAAAATAATGACTCTTATTTAACATTATTGTCCTAATTGTATATCGTACCAAGAAATCAGAGCAGGGAAAATGATTCACATGGTTTAGGCTCATTCGTAGCTAGCTAATATCAATATGTTGTGTTTAACTATTTTTCTTTATAAATTATTTCTTTATAACTATTTGACTTAGTATGATATGCAATTGTATAAGATACTAAAGTCAATAATAATGTGAATAATTAATTATAATTTTCTTAAATAATATCGTGCCTTAAGTATTGTTTAGAATATTTATGCAACTTTAATTTGTTCAGTAAGTAGCTATATCTAAAAGTTACGTATGAAAATTAAGTTGAGTACAAGAATTTCTTTTCGCATTTAAAATTCTAAGATTGTTATGTGTTATATTTGTTCAACAATTATATTGGTAGGGAGAATTGGACAAATAATTACTATTGAAGAAAGAAAAAATCGACGTGAGATGAAAATAGAATAAAATTGGCAAAATGGCTAAATTAACCCATGCGTACGGATGGACTATTTGACATGCGAATGCATGGGTTGACTTTGGAAAAACAGAATAATTTTTATTTGTACCATGAGATCACGCAACCTATAACCATATGTACATATAACCATGCAAACGCATGGTTATCAAAACTAGGCCATTAGATCAATTTTTAATTTTGATATTTTGGTGTATTCTCATGAAAAAGATTTCGTGAAAGATTGACGCTAATTCGTAGATGATGAATGAAAAATTACAAATAAGTGATAGTTTTCAATCACTAAAAGAGATATCAACAATCAAAACCACATTTAAGTACAATTATTCCATATTCTCATACATATTCAAGCTTTTTGTGTTCATCAAGTTCTTCGAAGAAATCACAAGTGTTTTAAGTGTTTTCTTCTTAAAAGCTTGTTTTATCTTACAAATTACTTGCAAGTGAATCCCTTTAAGCACTCTACAAAATCCTGGAAGTGGAAAATATCGTTTGAGAACAATGATCACGTGTTCAATCTGTTGTTCTTCCTATTGTGTATTTTATCCTTCTCCTATTTTTCTTATTCTTACAACAATCTCAAATGATATTTGATGGAGAACGAGACAACTATAGCGACTATCAAACTCATGAATCAAGATCTTGTAAGATTTGACAAATTTGATGGAACGAATTGGGGTGAACTTGGTTCGGACGGTTTGTGCCATACTTTCACTCAAACCATTTCATGCAGTTTGAAATTTTTTCAAATCAAACCAAACAAAACTATTTTATTTTTCAAACAAAAGCATACCAAACCATTATTTGCGGTTTGGTTCAGTTGTAATCCATTGTTTATCTATTAACATTATAGTAATATATTTAAAACAAGTTAATATATAAGTTTAAATGAGAATTAATGATGTTAAATGTTAAATTACGTTCATAATTGTTTGAAATTCGAAGTACAAATAAGTAAAAAGGCAAAAAAGTAGTAGCAAAAGAAAGATAACGACTCAGGAAATGTATGAATTCATTGCTGATCATTCAAAACTACAAATCCCTTGCAACGAGAATTTCTTCCTCACCGTTGTTCAATGTGCCAAATCCCCATCAGATCAACATATACCAATCTGCATATGACTATATATTCATCCACAACCCCATCAATCATTCTAATTAGTCCTTAATTTAGGAAGACAACATCATTATATAGTCAATCACCTGTTGTACACTATATATATACGAAGTAATATAAATTCATCGATCTAGATATTTAAATCTAAAAGCTATCCTCAGAGAAGTTCAAAAATCATTCTTTCATTTGTTTTCTTGATTATCTTCATCATAAAACTAAAGAGTCTAGTCCCAAAGACTCACCTGTAAGGTAAGCAGATACAGCAGTTAAAGGATCAAAAGAATGCAAATATGAAGGAATATTTTTTGGAATAATGAATGCCTTCAACAATAATTCATATCCAAAATCAACGTCAGTTTTGCTTGCTTATTCAACTTTTAAATTTGTCATTGCATATTTTCACTTGAGAGTTATTCTAGTAGATTGAGATTGTATTTGCCTTCTCTTATTCCTTTTGTGACCTGCACCACTAGCCGAGGAAATAATACAGTTTTAAAAAAGGTTCGGTTCGGTTCGATTCATTTTTGTGCGGTTTTTGAAAATCGATACCTAAACCAAACCATTTTGAAACGATTTGGCTCAATTTGAAGGAAAAACCAACGGGTCCACATGGTCCAAACCAACGGATTCAATTCAATTTGCGATTTCACAGTTTTTTTATGCAGCCCTAGAACGAGCTTTACCCACATAAATTGAAGTTCTTACTAACAGCGTTGAGGATCATCTACATTCTTGATTCGAGCTTGGCACCACTTTTGGAACCACAAGATGGAAACTCGGATGTTGTAGAAGTTGAAAGACAAAACCACTAAGAGGATGAACTAATTTGTAGGGGTCACATTCTCAATGTATTGGAGAATAAATAAAGCCGATAAGGAAGTACAAAGAAGTTTTTAATATAAAAATATTTTGATAATATTCCCCTACTTTCCCAAATGCATGAATTGCAAGTAATTGTCAACAAATTGAAGACGTTCAAAATTGAACTTTCAGAATCATTTCAAGTGGGAGAAATTATTGCAAAACTCTCGAGAGCTTGAAAGGATATTGGAAGAAAATTCTTCATAGTTATGAAGACTATTCTTGGGAACAATTAGAAACATCTCTGAATTGAGAAAGAATCGAGAGCAAGAGATAAGAGTGAAAATTTCCATAGAAAGCCAATCTCGTAGAAAAGATCGAACCATCCAACAAATCAAACAAAATGAAATCTTTTAAAAAGGACACAAAAATCCAAGAAGAATCCCGAGGGAGATTATTTTGTGTATGGAAAATTCTAACATTATGCAAAAGATTGCTTACATGGAAAACAAAACAAGAATAAAGGCAAAATAAACTCCATTGATAAAGAGAATGTTGTGGCTACCGTGAACGAGGTCAATGCTATCAAATGAAAGGTTTCTGGTTTACGGTATGATACATGTGCAACAATTGAGAATACAAATGGGTAATGAAGGCTACTCCAAAGTGGTCGAAAAATGAAATGTTGACATTGTCTTCACTTTCGGAAAAACAGTTACCTTAACATATGTATTACGCATTCCCAACATGAACATTAACTTACTGAGTTGAGAATATTTGAAAGAATTGAGCATTGAAAACATTTATGAGTTAGAAAAACTTTTAATATCCCTAAACGAAAAACTTGTTGAAAAATGCTATTCTTGTAATGGAATTGTCAAACTACTGTTGACAATATTTATAAAAATAAAGTTGATTTTGCTTATTTAATTGATTTTTTTACTTTATGTCATGCTATATTAGGTCATATAAGTGTTAGAACTCTGAAAAGAATGCTAAAAAGTGATATGATTTCTTACAATATAAATAATGCACATAAATATAGAACTTGAGTAGAATCTAAAGTAATAAAGAAGCCTTATCATAGTGTGAATAAGACTTCATAAATTTTAGAAATTGTTCATTCGGATATATGTGAATTGAATGTCATGTCTACTAGGGGTGGAAATATGTACTTTATTATCTTTATAGATGATCATTCAAGATATACTTTTGTTTAGTTGATGAAACATAAATACGAAGCATTTACTACATTTAGAACATATAAAAATGAAATTGAAAATCACTTGAACAAGATAACAAAAATAGTAAGAAGTGATAAAGATAGTGAATATTTCTCAAATGATTTTAATTCATTTTGTGAATAACAACATGGAGGTGTCTTGCTTATTGTACGAATACAGACGCTAAAAGAACCAAGTTAGATCCAAGAGACATTAAATGTGTCTTTGTCGGATATGCAAATTATAGAAAATCCGATAGATTGTTAAATTTGGAGACCAATATGATAATTGAATCCAATGATGTTGAGGACTTTTAGAATTCATTTTCTTCAAATAATGACTTAAGGAAAACTCAAGAGGAGATTCGTAGCTCTGGTGCTTCACAAGAGGAAATATCTTCTAAACATGTAGATGAATCTACTGAACCCTGAAGAAGAAAAAGAACTCGAAAAGAAAAGACCTTAGGATCAAATGAGATATATTCTTGACTCATTTTACTTTACTTGGAAAAGAAAACTGATAAGAATGTTGTTAGAACAATATATTTTGTTCTATAAGTAAAGATTGATACTAAGACTTACAAAAGTTGTGTGATAGTATATTTTGGAAATATACCTTAAAAGACGAAATCGATTCAATTATGTCAAACAATACATGAGAATTTGTCGATTTACCATCCGAATTTAAACCTATTGGTTGTAAATTGGTATTTAGAAGAAAATATAATATAAATGATATTCTTAATACCTGTAAAGTTAGATTAGTAGCTAAATGTTATTAACAAAAGGAATGAATTGATTATTTTGATACATATACACCAATAGTTAGAATAACATCAATTAGGATATTATTCACATTAGCATCAATATATGAATTGCATGTTAATCAAATGAATGTCACAAATAAATTCCTAAATGGAAATCTTGATGAGGAAGTGTATATGGAATAACCAAAAGGATTTGTTAGTCCGGTAATGAACATAAGTTTTGCAAGTTAGTAATATTATTATATAATTTATAACAAGCACCAAAGAAATGGTATGAAAAGCTTGACCAAGCAATTATTTTATTTGGTTTCATACATAATAGTGTATATAAGTGTTTATATTTCATAGCATGAGATAAATATATTGTGTTTATTTGCCTACATGTTGATGACATATTGACTTTAAATAATCACATGGAGAGAATAAAAGAAACAAACAAGTTTCTATCTTCCACATTCAAGATGAAATGTCTTAGACAACTTTGATACCATAATTGGTATCAAAGTTAAATAAATGGGGTTATTTCTTGAGTCAATAACTAGAGAATGTGATAAACAAGTTCAATCACTTGAACATAAAAGAATTCAGTAACTCTCTTGTTCTAAGCTCTAAAATTGTAAAGAATGATGGAAGAGCGATTGCTCAACTAAAGTATTGAAATGCCATTGGTATTCTTGTGTATGCAGTTCAATGCACAAGAATGGATAAAGCATTCGCGATTACTTAATAGGTTTAATAGTAATCTGAGCTACCAACATTGGAAGACCGTTGGGAGAGTTATCAATTATTTAAAGAAAATCGAAAATCCGAGTCTACAATATTCTAAATTTCTGGCTTTATTAGAATGATTTATTGATGCTAATTAGACATCTTACATGGATAAAAGTAAATCTACTTCGAATTGAGTAATTACTCTTGAAGGAGGTGTAATTTCTTGGGATGTCTAAGAAATAAACATACACAACCTATGCAATCATGGAATTTGAATTCGTGGCATTAGTTGACACGGAGAAAGAGGCAGAGTGATTTAAGAATTTCCTATAAGAGATACCTTTGGGACCAAAAAGTACATATTCGATATCCATTTTATGTGATAGTCAAGTCATATTAGCAAAAGCATAAAATAAGGTATACAATGGAAACATATGAGTCTAAGACATGACTACATAATAAATTAATCAAGAATGATATAATTTTCCTAAATTACGTTAAGTCCAATGAGAATTTAGCGAATCCTTTTACTAAACCTCCTAATAGATGTTTAGTAATATCCACATAGAGTAGGATGATGTTGAAATTCCTATACTAAAAGGTCCACCAATGACGGAAACCCTATCTGTCATTACTAAAATAGTAATCTACGGGTTCAAATGGTAACAACAAAGCATTTGATAAGTGGATAGTTTCACTATTATTATATTTGTAAGAACCTTATCCTAAACTAATAATGTTGGTTGTTACTTAAAGGAGTGTTGAGTTTTAACCTCTTAATGAAGTTGGTACAAAGCATATGTATATTTAAAAGTAATAAATATATTGGAAGAACTTCACCTATACGAAATTAGAGGTGGTGTCGGCTCAATAGAAAGTAAAAGTTTATCTCTAAAAAGTTTAACGAATAGAATAAGCGCAATGCTATAATAGCGCTAGCGAGTGTAAGGAACTTGTGATACACATGACATTTGTGTGTGATTTTCACCGGTATCATTGCAAGGAATAATTGGTTCAAAGCTATCACGCTACCTAGAATTTCAATGAGACTTTGTGGGAATTATACCATTGTTAGATTCAAATAATAAATATTTAAACCTTATGCATAAATGTTGATATTTTGATTTGTGATTAATATAATTTTGAAGAAGTGGGAGATAATTAAATTTGTTCAACAATTATAGTGGTAAGGAGAATTGAACAAATAATTATCATTGGAAAAAGAAAAATCCGATGTTAGATTAAAATAGAATGAAATTGGTGGACAGGCTAAATTAGCCCATGCGTACGCATGTGTAATATATCCTGGGAATACATGTCTGGACTTTGAAAAAAAAAAAAAACAGATTGATTTTTGTTTATACCATGCGATCGGACGGCCTATAACCATGCATTCGCATGTTTATCAAAACTAATCGTTAGATCAATTTTCAATTATGATATTTTGGTGGTTTTCATGAAAAATCATAACATTTCATGAGAGGCTAACACTATTTCGTGGATAATGAATGAAAACCTATAAATAAGTTATAGTTTTCAATCACTAAAAGAGAAATCAATAATCAAAACCACATTTGAGTGTAATTATTCTATATTCTCCTACGTATTCAAATATTTTTTTTTTCATCAAGTTCTTGGAAGAATTCACAAGTGTTTAATTATTTTCTTCTTAAAAGACTTATTTAATCCTACAAACCATTTGTCGATGAATCCCTTTAAGAACTCTAAAAGTCTTGGAGGGGCCAATATCATTTGAAAACAATTATCACATTTTCAAACCAATTGTTCTTGCTATTGTGTGTTCTCTCTTTCTCCTATTTCTCATATTTTTCCAACGATGTGTTTTCTTATTGCATATCTAGAGCGTATTTGACTAAGTTTAAAAGCACTTTTTTTTTTTTTAATGTGATAATGTCTAAAAATGTGATTTTAAGACAGGATAAAACTACACAATAATGAAAAAGAAAAATAACCTAAAACTATGTTTGTTATACCGAATACATTATCAAAAAAACATGCATTTATTGCATGTATCTTTGTTTTAAGTGTTAAGTTAAATAACCAAACACTTTCTAATCTTGTTTTCATGATTGATAGATTTAGCCCCTGTATGAGTCACATTATTTTTTTTATTTTCATTCTTCTACTTATTTTCAATTATACATTCTTCGATAATAAATATTTTTCATCACATCAATAATTTTTTCTTCTTTTCAACCACATATTACCCACTACATCAACCAAAAATATGCATTCTTAGAGCAAAAATGTGCACCAAATAGGGGCTTAACCAATATAAAAACTCCACGCTCTCTGTTATCATCTGAATTGAATTCACTACATTAGATCAAGTTGGCTCATCTAGGTGGTATTAGCGAGATAGCTATCAGATGAGCCCTAAGTTCCATAACGGTCATTTAGATGAACCAAAGCATTAGGTTAATATGTACTTACTAAATGGACTAATGATGCCAATAAGGAATCAAGTAAAACCATCATTGTCAGCAATGTAATTTGTCTCCCATGACGACAGAGCCATCAAAATTGACCAATAAGAAGGTTGATTGGACAGCCTAAGCTACATGGGTATCATTTAGGGACGGACCAGGATTTTGGGGGGAGACAGAATTACGTAAAAAATAATTTTAAACAATACAAATAATATTCAAAATATAACACTTTTTTACAATTGTTCTTTACGGCTTCTCATACTTTGAAAACGTATTATAATAGTCCCGTTATTAATTTCATTAAATACATCTTTTTAACGTATACAACTAAACTATCATTCATCTATTGGTCTCCAATCTGATTACGCAGTCGATTCTTCACAATATTCACAACAGAAAATACTCTTTCAAGTGTAGCAGTAGCAACCGCAAGAGTTAAAAAATTATCAATGAAGTCCATCTACATATTTGTAAGCATATGAGTGGATTGCCTACTCCAATAAAAGAAAATAAAACATGGAAAATATTAAAAAGCTCCGAAAATATGTTGTTCTGTCCAATAAAAACGAGATATTTACAAGTTCTAAAAAGATCCCAATATAATCTGGAAAAACATTTATTCTTCTCCTCTTTCTCCTCTGCTTGATCTCAGTTAAAACACAACCTCAGCCCTTACAGAAAGTGACAAAAGAAAATTATCTCACCAGTAACAGTTCAATAGGGAAGTCTATATAAAAAGAATTTGAAGAAAAAATAAATCTTATTGGTTAGCTTTCCAACGCATCTTGAATAATCTCAATCGGATATTGGTATTAGAAGATAATATCAAAATACTGAAAGTTGTCCAGCTATAGGCCGCCCGACCCTAAACTTCAAATACAGAAACCCTTTTTTTTGCCTGGGCGGCCACCCCATTTTCTACTGGGCGCCCACCCAGGCCAAATCGCGGAAAAATTTTCAGTTTCCTAATTTATGTCAAAATCTTATAGAAACAACTTCTTTTTCGACTTTTAAACCCTAAAAACGTCCCAAAAAACCAGAGAACGCCGCCATACACCATTACTCTCCTTTTTGACTCAAGAACCTCATGGAGAACTAAATCCATTGATGAAGCTTGGAAGGAACTCGGTTGGTTTTGGAAATCATTCATCTATTGGTCTCCAATCTGATTACGTAGTCGATTCTTCGCAATATTCACAACAGAAAATACTCTTTCAACTGTAGTAGTAGCAACCGAAAGAGTTAAAAAATTATCAATGAAGCCTATCTACATATCTGTAAGCATATGAGGGGATTGCCTACTCCAATAAAAGAAAATTAAACATGGAAAATATTAAAAAGCTCCGGAAATATGTTGTTCTGTCCAATAAAAAGGAGATATTTACATCATTTGAACAGTTTAAAAAAAAGTAGAGTATTGAAATTTGTGACTTACTAAATGTACTCATTGTACATTAAGAATAGTTAGTGAATTTGACTCTCATTTGAATAGTCTAAAAAATATAGTATTGAAATATGTGATTTATTAATGCAATTATTGTACATTAAAATAGAGTGTGTGTTTGACTCTCTAAATTTAAATAGTCAAATCCACTCTCTATTTTAAAAAATTAAAATAGAGAATCTTTTGAAACTTATTTCTAAGCATTAACTCTTTGAAATAAAGAGTATTTTATATTTAAAGAGCCTAATGGATATTCTCTAACTTGATATCTCTTCTCATGTTGCCTGTAAAGAAGGGGGGGATGGGCATTTCACTCTGAGAACAATGAGATTTCTCTCTTAAAATTATTCCCCGCTCATACTTGTAATTAGTTACAAATTCACAAAATTAGTTAAAGTTTTTTTCTTCTTTTATTTTCTCAAGTTGAATTGGAAAGTGATAGGTCATTTTCTAACATCAATATTCTCCCTTTTCTTTTTCGTTCAGAGGGATAGGAAGGGGTGCTCGAACAAATTTTAGTAAGCGTACTGGATCGTTGACTAATAATAATGTGACAAGTTAAGAGTATCGTCCCATGAAGAATAAGCTTTAAATTAAAATGTATTAGTCTGTTATCAAATTCAAATTTTTGTAATGTAAGAGATGATTTAATTGTATATCTAAATTATTCTACTAATAAACTAATCTGATTATTCGAATGTTTACTATTCCAAAAATGGGTCTCAATCTCCGGATAAAAATCTAGAACTTGTGTAGTTGAAATTGATTTGTGAAAATTCTTTGATTATATTTAACTTATTTGACTTCTATTTCATTTAATTGATTCTATGTAATCTTCAATCATCATTTTATGGTCCGAATTAATTACTAAATATTTGCAATTTGGACCTCGAACTTTGAATTTCGTTCATTTATCCCATGTCCCTTTCTTCCAATTTGATTTCATTCAGTGAACTATACGTAACAATGATAAATATATGAGATAAGGCTATAATTTATCAAAAATAATCAAAATATCCTAATTTAATGACCTAAATAAATGTATAAAATACCCTTATCAAACATTCCCAAACTTGAACATTTCTTTATCTTCAAACAAAAATATATCATACCTCAACAAACAAGTATGCAATGCTAATTACTTAATTAATGTCTAATCAATCAAGTAATGCAATTAAATTTGGTCAAATAACTTACCGTTTGTCTCATAATTGAAATCATTGTATTAAATTTATGAACAACTTTAAAATCATAATACACAAATCATTTTCTACTTATCCAATGCAAAATTGATGTGTGTATGTGAAGAATTAAGTAGAACATCATAAATTCATAAGTTGTTTCATTTTTTGACCTTAATTTTATACAATGATTAGTGCAATGTCCCATATTAAATACTTACTTTCAAAAATCAACCTTTAACATAAGATTCTCACATAATTTTTATCTTATTGACATTTGACAATCCACACGAGAATTTGCACACATAGAATCCTCATTCATCTCAATATCTTCCTGCACTAGTTCAATCATTCCCAAATCATCCTAAAATTTGTTTAATGATGTATATTATTGTGATTATTTTTTTTTTTTGGGTTTTAGCGTCTAAATTTCATTATTTCAACATATTCAAAATATGAAATAACTCATTCATTTATAATGCAGAAATTAATTCACATGCTTAATTAATATCAAATCTCACATGGATAATCATCAATTAATCTAATGCATGCAACTTAGTCATAATTCATAAATTAACACATAATTTTAAATATATAAATCATTGCCGACAAGGCTAAATAACCCACACAAGCAAGCACCGAGAGCAATTTTTCTTAATTTTAAAAATTTAAGCAAAAAATTTCACAAACAATCACACAAAAGAAATAATAAAAAAAAGCTCAATATTTTTTTACCCCAAACTTAAATTAGGCATTGCCCTTACTATCTTAAAATATCATCAAGTAAGCCAAAAAAAAAAAAAAAGGGTAAATAAGGGAATAAGAGACTCCTCACATGTATGTATGATATTAGAGGCTAATTTAGAACGAAATTATCGGAGCTAGATGATCCGCTTGGCTACGTTATTTCCCTTGTCCATTGTTGGTTTGTGTGTTATTGTCACGTTCCTACACAATAAAGAAAAATCAATTATAATAATATAGAATAATTTATATTAAGCTCAAACACATCATAACCAATAGGGCAATATGAGGATGGAGTACCTAGCACAAAAAAAGCAATAAAAACTACCTAACCTATTATCTAGAAAGCGTAATAAATAAAAGGGGATTGCCTCCCAATAAGCGCTTATTTTTAGTCTTTAACTTGACTTTGGCAATCTGCATCATGGAATTCTAAAGAAAGCTTGTGATGTCTTGCTTAATTTGCTTCTTTTGACTTTACTCCACTTTTCATTCATCCTCCGACCCTTGCCTTGCCCCTTTTAATGTGATATAACTTGCGTATTCCATCAGAATCAAACTCAACTATGTAGATTTCTATCCCTTCCTCAAGTTTAATTACAAATTAAATTGTTAGGCAATCGATGAAGTCGGAAGAATGTGTGTTACTTACATCTTCATTAATTGCCACTTCTTCGTTTGGTTCCTTTGTAATTACTTTGTCATCCTCTTTATGTTCATCTTCAATTGATGATATCTCTTTGTGTTGAATGAGTGATTCATATTAAATTCACGTGTCATGACAAGTCTTTCCTTTCAACTTTTTCAAGTGAATTATATCCATACCTTTAAAATTCGCTCCAATAAACGGCATCTCCCATACACATTTTGCTTCATCCAACTTGGCAAGTTCTTTATAATATTTTGCAAGTACCTTTTCATTCAACATGGGATGACCATCTCCTACAAGCTCATATCCTCATCAAAATCTACAAGTACATAATCTCCCACAAGCATATAACATTCACTAGATTCATCAATTGCTTGTTTTCGACATATTAAATATTGTTTAAATCACAAAAACTTGAACCTAAGGAGGTTGTGCATGTATACAAGCAGTACCTCAATATAATGCATCCCATAACAAAACTTACAGTATACATCTTCTATAAGCATATCCTCATTATCTAGTGATCCACGTGACAAGAAAGATCCTAACAAAGAAATATAGAAGGACGTTAAGACAAGTTTGTCCAAAGAAGCTATGACAATATTTACTATCCCTGCAAAGATAGCCTTCCAAAGGTCGAGCTTAAATCGAAAACCAAAGCCCAAGTTCAGACCTAACAAAGGACAAGTCCAAAATAAAGGTAATGTGACTCCGAAAGAACTTGAAGAAAAAGAGTACCCATTCTCAGATTCTAAAGTTTATGGGATTTTGGATCAACTTCTTGAATAGAAGATAATCGAGATTTCAGCACCAAACAGATCGGATGAAGTTGGTAAGACTGATCATCCTAAGTATTGTAAATTTCACATAATCATCCGTCATCCAGTGGAGAAGTGTTTCATCCTGAAAGATCTTATCGTCTACTTGGACAAAGAAAGTAAGATCAAACTTAAAATTGAAAAAATCGAACAATTGTCTGCTTGATGGTTTTATTTGAATCATTTGACCCAATTCCTATTGCAAAGAATGAGAAGGCATTTTCTTGTACATATGATGTTAATAAACCCTCAGTTGAGGAGTTTAGACCTCAACTTCCAAAAGGAGCCCTCTCAGTGGAGTTTGAAGTAGACGAATAAGTCACCATCAATTACGTCTATCCAGGAACGATTGGACCACGTGCTCCTAATCGTCCAAATTTTTATGAAATTATGACATATGACTTGGACATTTGGGACTCTGATTCAGAGTCCGAAGATGAGTTCGGTGGTGGCTGGTCCATCTTCATAAGCAAGAAGGAGAAATAGTGAATGTTAAACAAAATAGGAAAAATATCACATTCTATGCCTCTTGCAGAACCAAAATTGGGGACAAAATTGTGAACATTGGGTACAAAAGTTTAACCCAATAAAGAAGTAACACCAAAAAAATCAGAGGGCGTGGATCCTTGTGAAAAGATGTTATGACAAAATTCGCAAGCATATGAGATCGTTGTACAAGTAATAAGATTTGTGAGTTAAGAGTATTGTTTCACGAGGAATAAGGTCTAATTTGTATTTCAATAGCCACATAAACAATTTATGTACAAAGTTTGGATTCAAACAATATAACTCGTCGATGTACAATGTAGCTGCTAACAGGTTAGAAGAGACGTTCAACAAAATACTGTGCAGTATGCTAAAAAAGGTTATTTACAAATCAAAGGAGATTGGCACTTATCGAACTCTAACACTAGCCACCTTTTATGCCTCAGTGTACGGAGTAGAAGATATACTTCATTTGGACTGTCAAATCCCATTACTTTGAATTTCCATCCATGAAGTTTTAAAAACAGAAGAAAATGGCCATCTTCGACTGGAAGAACTAGAAGCTTTAGATGAGAAGAGATTAGAGGCATAGATGCACTTGGAATGCTATCAAGCTCGAATGTCAAAGTTTTTCAAGAAAAAGGTGAGACCAAGATCATTTCAAGTTGGAGATATCATACTTTTTGTACGTAGGCCAATCATAATCACAAAAAAAAAAAAAAAACAAGGGACA
>CAIGRF010088165.1:0-10451 GCA_903798235.1 Fraxinus ornus
CTAAGAGTCTCAGTGTTATTGGACTCGCTTCCAACTTCTCTATCCGTGTTCATGGTAATAGATTTAACCTTTTTAGGTTGTGAGAGAGTGAGTTCGTAAGTTTGAAATGATCCTATGAGTTCTTCAATTTTAACAACATCCAAGTCCTTACTCTCTTCTATTGCAGTAACATTGGGTTTGAACCTCTTGGGTAGTGTTCTAAGGTCTTTTCTGACAATTTTTGACTTGAGGATCCTCTCATCTAAATTAAAAATCAAATTGAGTATGTCATTCAGTTTAGCATAGAAACTATCAAATGGTTAACATCTGCAGTTTAGAGTTCTTAACAGTTCTAGTTTCCTCGTACATGGTTTCTAAAATATCCCAAACTTCCATAGCAATTTCACACATCGATACTTGCCTAAACTCTTCATCAGACATAGCCATAAATAAGGCATGTACGCCCATATTGTTTTAATTACACTCATCAAGATTCATTTTCG
The DNA here is from genome assembly GCA_903798235.1 of Fraxinus ornus. Classification (NCBI taxonomy): domain Eukaryota; kingdom Viridiplantae; phylum Streptophyta; class Magnoliopsida; order Lamiales; family Oleaceae; genus Fraxinus; species Fraxinus ornus. Next base: position 483 of record CAIGRF010088165.1, read on the forward strand.
ACCAGAGGGAGATATTAGTGGGTGTGACTACACCATCAACAGTTGTTGAAGGTGGAGCCCACGAATTTGGAATGATAATCCAAATACTTTGGACGAATGATAATCCAAATACTTTAGTCCAAAGTCTTAAGAAAAGCTCTCATTCGAACTTTTCAGTAAGCATAATTGCTTTCGTCAGAAAATGGAGGCACGGACAAGGATTGACACGTCTAGAAGAAACAAAAAAGCTCAGGAATCGATTGAAAGCTCCGATACCAATTGAAATTTATGCAGTTCAACCCTAACTATACCTAGAAGGGGTGAATAGGTATTTATGTAGAATTAAAATTATTAATTAATTAGCAACAAGTCACCAATTAATTATCTCTAGATGGTTAATCAATCAAGTCAATTTTATCCTATGTTTAAATATCGTAGTTCGTATAATCATCAAGTAAAGCAGTAAAAACACAAGAATGATCACGGAGAAACCCCAATTGGGTAAAACTTCGGGCACTTTGCAGTTAACAATCCATTATAAACATTTCACGACTGCATTTTTGACAACTTTCCTGAATTATGTGCTTCTACACCAATTACAATTACAACTGCAATTTGCAAAGCTCTCATGGATTCTGCCTTTATGAAGTAACTCTTAGTTTTGTGGAATCATTTATCTCTTATGGAACCTAAAGAACAGCCCGTTCTTCACCAACTGGAACTCTAGTTATCTTTCTCGATCTTCAGCAACTCTAACAGTATATCAAATAAACACGAGAGATGAAAGCTCCAAAGATTAAGAGAATATGACAAGACAGTGTTTGCTCAATGTTCAACCTTGAGAAATTACGTTCTGTGGCTTTAGAATTTTTATAGCTAGGCTAGAAAGCAGATGGACCGGGAAAAAACCCTTTAAAATGCAAAATAAAATATTACCATATAACCCTATCGCTCGAGCTAGAGCCTAGTGACGTCGAGCGATAGTTTGTCGCTCGAGTGAAGGAGATGGACAGTCTAACAAAGTCACCAATTAATTATCTCTAGATGGTTAATCAATCAAGTCAATTTTATCCTACGTTTAAATATCGTAGTTCATATAATCATCAAGTAAAGCAGTAAAAACACAAGAATGATCACGGAGAAACCCCAATTGCGTAAAACTTTGGGCACTTTACAGTTAACAATCCACTATAAACAATTTGCGATTGCATTTTTGACAGCTTTCCTGAATTATGTGCTTCTACACCAATTACAATTACAACTGCAATTTGCAAAGCTCTCATGGACTCTGCCTTCATGCAGCAACTCTTAGCTTTGTGGAATCGTTTATCTCCTATGGAACCCAAAGAACAGCACGTTCTTCACCAACTGGAGCTCTAGTTATCTTTTTCGATCTTCAGCAACTCTAACAGATATGTAGAAAGTAGTGGTTTGGTATTTGGATTAGGAATCTCATGTTTTTGCCACCAAGAACAGTATATCAAATAAACACGAAAGTTGAAACCTCCAAAGATTTAGAGAATATGACAGGACAGTGTTTGCTCAATGTTCAACCTTGAGAAATCACGTTCTATGGCTTTAGAATTTTTATAGCTAGGCTAGAAAGCAGATGGACCGGGAAAAAAACCTTTAAAATATGAAATAAAATATTTCCGTATAACCCTATCACTCGAGCTAGAGACTAGTGACGGTCGAGCGACAGGTTGTCGCTCGAGCGAAGGAGATGGACAGTCTTAACAAAGCAATTTTTGTTTTTGTAACGCGCGCCAACCCTTTGTGACAGTCTAGCGAAAATCTACACCGTTTTCCTCCTTGTTCCAATCTCGAAACCCTAGACCTATTTAACTATCCTTTAAACAAATTGCACATTACTCCTTAAACTTTTATACTCTATCAATTTAAGTCTTTTTATTCACAGAATTTGCCAAATACAAAGTCAACTGAAACCTAACAATAATATCCCCTTTTTGGAAAAGGATTTTAGAAATTACATTGATAAGATAGGTAGTTTAGAACTTCACATTGGAGGTGCTCAAAATCCTAATTATTTTGTTCAAATGCCAGTACAGAATTCAAGTTTATTTCATACGATAGATTTAGATGACAATGCTCGAATTAGGAACTTAATTTGGGCTGGCAAGGACTAAGGATAATTAAGAAGAATTTGGCAATGACATTACATTTGACACAACCTACACGTAATTATGATGTGCCCTTTGTAACTTTTAGGGTAAGAACCTTGGACTATTAGTTTTATTTTAATGTGGATTACTATTTAGTCGGTACACCACTACATTTATTTGGTTGGTTCATACATGGCAAGCATGTATGTCTGGACCTACCCTCTGTGTTATAATTACATACTAAGATAAAGCAACGCAAGAAGTAGTTTTGGTTGTGTTTCTAAACACTCCACATCGCTGCTATCTATAGCATCTAACGAAAAAGGTTCTATTGAAGTTAGGGGCTGTAAGCTATACGAAATATATATATATATATATATTGTTGTCTACGAATCTTTGGAGAAAGGAGAAGACGATGTTTCTTATTTCTTCGCCATTTACCTAAATTGGAAGGTTGTGGATGGAGAAATTTTACATCAATATTAAAAACGTCCTTTCATGCATTAATATATTGGTAGGTTAAACAATGGTAGATTAACTATTTACATGCCTTCTATTTTCAGCTGATTACATAATTTCTACTATATGTGCTTGTTTTACTTCTAATTACAAAGAATTTTACTTCTCAATATTATGTAAATGCATGTGTAAATTGTAATACAATTAAGAAGATATGATGGTTGTTTTTCATAAATCAACTACCTAATCAACAAGATTATTTCCATTTATCCCACAATGATAGATCCCTATATTATGTGGTATTTATATGATGAATTTCAATAAAGTGGAAATCATATCCATATAATTAATTTGTCTTGTCATTTCATATGTATTCGTGCCACATCACATTACAATCATCACCAGTGGGGATAAATAGCTACATTAATCACTAATAACATATTAAGTGACATATATTTGTTAAAATTAGGGTGTGATCCGAATTCTACTTTGAAGATAATTGGGAATTTTAAGTAAAGTCAACTCAAAAAGAAATCTTTTTGAAATGCTATTTTGAAATCCTATTTGAAGTCTATTTGACAAATTCTAGTGAAGTTCTAATCCCCATTAGAAGTTATGAATTTGCGTTGAATTTGAAAAATTCAAGATATGGACGAGGAAGTTTTTATGGAGCAAAAGAGCCAAGGAAAACGAATTCAACCAAGACACAGTACCCTAACGCCAACAAGCAATGCCCTAGAGTTGCCCAAAATTAGGGCAAAATCAAAATTTACGATGATACAAATTAATGAACTAAATTTACAAGGATACAAATTCTTGAATCGAAATCTTCAAGGAAAAAATTCATAAACTACCCTTAATGAAATTTTGGTCTGGAAATGAATGCAGGAGGTTGATTTGCATATTGGCTCCTTACAGTGACCCTAATTAGGCTTCTACTTAACATGCTATATGTCAACCATGAAATGCAGGGAGAGTATGAATACATACTTTGATGATTATGTAAATTAAACGGGAATGTTGAAGCAATTTGTCGAATAGTACAATAATGCTTTAAGTAAGGTTGAAAGAAAAATCAATATTTTGCTGCAAGGATTCTATGCAACACGTATACAACAATATATTTCCGAATAATCATAGAGAAAAATGGATATTAAATTTTATATGATTGATTCATCCTAGTCATACTCCTTGTCATTATAGGTCGAGTGTAGTACTTTTGCCTTCTATTCACAATTAGACTCGTTATTTGAAAAATAAAATGTAAAATTATTATTGGCCTCCAAATCCGAAAAATCCAAAGCTTCGTCTCAACATTCATGAATGTATTTTATATAGTGGATTTAATAGAGACATTATGATGACAATTTACCTATTATTTTATAAAGTAGGAGTCTTACACGTGAATCATATTTTTCTATTCCATTTTATTCATCGTTGTGCAAACTTTTAAATAAAGATACAACAACGATAATTTACCTATACTTTCATAAAGTAAGGTACTTAATAAGCATCTGGATCACTTTTATATCTACTAAAATAAAAGAATCTGAAATACATAACACACTTAACTGCTCGTTGGTTTAGACAGAGATTATATGTTGATAAAATTTTATGAAATGTTGGGTCGAAAAGTTGTGTGTCTCATGAAATGATTGGTTAAAATTAATTGATTGTGCTATTTGTACATAAAAATGGTATACAATTTTATTGAGCATAATTTTTAAGTCATACCATCAAAACAGTGTGTTGTCAATGCCACTGAGTCTACATCACAAGCTTTTGGTAAGTGATAGTTGGAATGATGATAAATAACACAATTGACTATTAGATGCCTCCGTAAAATTGCTAAACCATTACCATTGAAAACAAAATGCATCAATTTCTACTGAGGCAATGGTATTCTACACGAAATAACATTGATGCATCATGCCACAAGTAGTTCTCCCATTATAATTAGTTCATGGGCAAGAGCCCAATTCTTCCTCTTAGGCAATGGTACTACACGCAGTAAAATTGATGCATCATGCTGATCATTTGAAAACCTGCAAGTGAACGGGATCGTGTTGTAATAATATAGTAGTGTGATCGAATAGGAATAATGATTTATAATAATTATATGTCTAATTTATTACGTACTAGAAATTAAAGTAAAAGTTTATCAAATTTATGAGATGCATTGCTAAGATGTAGAATCCCCCTTATTCATCCATTTTTAGTACAACAATTGAAATGACTATTTGTTATCATGCGAGTTGGTCGAAGTTCCAAATTTATTTAATACCTTCTCTCGATAGCAATTAAATCTAATCATGTATGTGATCTTTCTATATCTATAAATAGACACCAACATATAAGAAAAAATTAAACGAGCTAAAACATCTAAAAAATCATGCAAAGCATATCCTCTATCGAACCTCACAATGCTTATTACTATGTGCTAACGATCCTATTATCTCTCTCGACGATATTAAAATCACAAACAATTCAACTAATGTCCAATTAATTGATAAGAAAACTAAATCACAAATTAATATCAAAATAATTAATTAATACTACATATTTCAAAACAAGGGTTCATCAATATCTTAGCAATGTAAAAATCTAACCTAACATAATACTGAAAGTAAACACGTAAAAGTGGAACGATATCACTGGAAATTGACGAAACGTGAACAAATCTGGAATCAATTCAAGCTGCATTTTTTTCTTCAATTCCCAGCCTCTATTTACGTGTTCGGAATCTGCGTGTATGTAAATATAGTTCCTTTTAGCCGCCTTTTCTAATGTTCTGCCCAGTTCTTTGTGTTTTCTCCCTTTTTTTGCTCCCGTCTCTATATATATATACTTAATTTTTTTTAAATCCAACAAAAGTCCATCCAAATTGAGACCCAATTAATTAATGTTTGCTTTCCAAATCTTCAACTCTTTCATGTAATGTAAATTAGTCATTGTATTTTGTATTTTGTCACTTTTCGCCACCTTTTTCCTTTAATTCCTTTTTCATTCAAAGAATTTCACCTATTAAACATAAAATGTAATACTTTAGAATATATTTTGTCAAAAGAACCGTTAAATGTCGTTATTTTAGGTCCCGAATAACTCTTAAAATTACACTTATCAAATACCCCTAAACTTAAACATTTGTTTGTTCCCAAACAATTAATATTATAGTCTAAATAATAACAAACACACAAGCATGCAAAAGTATTTGGTTAGACAACTCAATATTTGAATTTATAGTACTAAATTTACGAATTGTTCAAAGTCATAATATCAAACCAATATCTACTCTTCCAATGCAAAATCGACGAGTGTGTGAAGACTTAAGTGTTGCTTCAATTCCCGACCCTGTGGTCAAGTATATCCTTTCACTTCTCGTATGATTCAAACACTCCCCGAACTTGTTCTATTTTTTTTTCACTATTTTTCAAGTGTGTAATTTAAGGTTGAATTTTTCATTACTATCCTCACCCTCTCTAGTTCAGGTGGACTCTACTAATTGCAAGTCAACACATCAATGAATAATGATTCTCCAATTCTTTGATTGGTTTGACATCTAAGACTTAATTTATGCTAATTTTCTTTCATCAAAAGTCAAATTACCCGAAGCAAGTGTTTGGAGCTTAATAAAGGCATTTAGTGATTTTTTTATGCTCTTTCTTTTTTCAAAAGTATTTTTTTCTTTTTCTTTTTATATTCTCTTCCTTAAACTTTCTAAATGATCCATGTAGTAGAGTTTAGACCGATTACTCCCAAGTGAGATGACATGCTTAATAACCAAGTCAAAAAGGTTTCGAAGAGAAGTTTAACATTTTAAAAAATAAAAAATTATACATTGATCGCTACAATGCCCCTTATTAAACACCTATTCAAGCAAAATTGACCTCCAACTTAAGATTTTTGCAAAATTTTATTCCGTTAATCTAAAACAATCCACACAAAAATTTTCACACATGGAATCCATGTCTACATTTGTATCTTCCTACAACAATAAAATCACCCCTAAACTGTGCTAAATTTGATCTAAGGATAAGTAATTAAGTATGATTTAGGTAAAGCATCTATGTTCAATATATCAACATATCCAACATATGAATCAACTCATAACATGAAGCTGTCCAACTTAATTCTACTGCAATATCAAATTTTGCAAGGTTAAGTCTCATATAATAAAAATTTGCTCATGGTATTCTATTTCTAGTTCGAGTCCATTAATGTCTCGTTTCGTGTTAGATTCATGTTCATTGTTTTTTTACATTGACCAATAATGGTAAGAAGCTTATATCCATCATTGGCATTCACAACCTAAACATCTATCCTGTTTAGGGAAGCTCCATTTTGGTTATTTATGTCTACCTTATGAAATGTTTGAATGAAACATATATAAATAGTTCATTGATATGAAATAAAAAAAAAATGGCTTGCACGACTTGATGTCTTAATCAATAGAATATACAAGAGGCCACGTACTATTGATTGTTTTGAAAAAAATTTATTATTATTCTTACTTTAATACTTAATTCTACTGTCTTTTTTTTTCCTTTTTTTGTATTTTTACAACTAGGTTTTAAACGAGGCAATTAGTTTCACAATAGTCATCAAGTGGGAAAGTTATAAAATAATTTATAATTAATGACTAGTTGGTACTAACTTGAAAATCAGATGACTTTGTACTCCTTATTTTATTCAAATTGTAACTTTTTTTTTTTTAAATCATATATACAGAGGTTCTTGTTATATATAAAGGTTCTAGATCAAATGACTTTTCTACTTAATCTAGATGAATATATTTTATTCAAAATGTAACTCTTATTAAAATCATGTATATAAAGGTTATTTTTATAATTAAAAATATACTTCAGTTTTGTCTCTCTTAATTCTCTCTCTTTTTTGTTCTTAACAATTTCTACATTATAGATTATTATGAATTTAAAATTAAAATCATTTGTTTGGTTTTTTTTACTTATTAAATTTAATGAATATAATGTGCTTTTATTTGAAATTAAACAAGTTATTTATTGTGTCACAAAGAGAACATTTGATTTTTTATTTTGTTTTTGTTTTTTTTAAATACTGTGTCCGAACTACAATTTTGTAGGGTTGTATTTTTTAGAATTCATATGGAGAGATGCTTCAAGTGCAAACTTAACGTGAAAACAAGAAAATGTTGGGAGTAGTAAAATTAGAAAAGAGTTCATATATTGAAATGCTTTTAGTGAAGATATTGTTATGTCATTTATAAAATCTAATTATTTTTTTAAAAATGTAGTCCTTAACATGTATTTATGAAATTTTTTTAACTTTTGATGATACTTAGCACATATTGAATATGAATATTTGAAAAAATAAAATAAAATAAAATAATTCATGAGATCGAAATCTATTCAAATCCTTCCAATTATGGAAACCTTATAAATCCAAGTTAATGGAGACGCCTCAAACATAAAAGAATCTATTAGAATCCATGTTAGGGACTCAAATATCTAATGGAACAATCTAAAATCTAACTGATTTATATGGATTTTTAAAATCCATCAATCTAAATTTATTTCGATACATGTTCTTTTTTTTTTTTCTTTTTTATCCTTTGAGGGCTTGAATATGCGCTTGACAATTTACTGGTGGTACTGTTAGATGAGCTATTACTTGGGCGTTCCTGTAAAGAGAATGTGGTGGTGGATTTGGAGCAACCGATGTTATGTTGATATTACTCAAGATGATATTAGTGCAAGGAATGGTATCGCTGCAACTGAAGTTGATACTAGCATTCTTGCAGATGGTTGTTCCTTGGATTCCAGTGTATGTCACATCACTAACTTTGAGAGCTGATGCGGGATTCTCTCAACAAAGGTATAAATCAAGATGTACACCAAGCATGATTGTTGCTCAAAGGATTTTGCCATTTCCACATCTTTTTTTAACATCTTTGTTGACAAATGGTGCATTGGCAAAATTCCATTGGCTGCGAAATTAGCTTTCTGTTTAAACTATTCAATGATAGAACGTCATGTGATATACTGTCAACAAATGTGTATATCAAGATGTACATAAAGCTTGACCGTTGCTCAAATGATTTTGCCATATTAACATATTTGTCGACAGATGGTGTGTTTGCAATATTCCTTTGGCTGCAAAACCAGCTTTTTGTACAAATTGTCAATGACACAATGCCACGTGGCATTCTGTCAACAAATGTGTCCGCCAAGATGTACACTAAGCAAGATTGTTGCTCAAATACAATACCTCACCTCCCATTCCAAAAGAAAAGAAAAGCACTGCAAATGCTTCGGGTGAAGTTGCTTACTTTGGTGGGCGGGCATGCTCTGCCATTGCAATAAAACTGGTTTATGATAATAGGGTTATGGGCAGCTATTAATGTTATGTCTGAGAAGCTTATGTCCCTTGCAAATCCAGAGCCTCCCTACACAAGAAGAAACAAAAATACACGATAAAATGCTTTACTTGGAAAAATGTTGTTGTATTTGACTCCATTTCATAATTTCCTCAGCACTTGTCAGTTCTAACCTGCCATGATTTGATTCTTACTCCATTTTGAGTTCCCTTAAAACTACATTTATTTACATGTATTCCTTGTACTTTTTCATGTACTTCCAACACTGCCAAAAGAGAGTGCAGTCGAATCGATTCAAATTTTCATCACTCTAGAGTTTCACCAGTAATGAAACACAAAATATATTTCATCAAGTTATAATATTGATTGGGTGGAAACAAACCTTATTCCATGTCCAGGACCGCAAGCAATTTGGGTTATGTTAACATTCGAAGTGGCCCCATTGATGGTTATACAGTTATCCCCTTTTCCCATTACAAATAAGATAAAATATTAACAAAAAATCAATGTAGAAGAGAAAAAACCAAAAAGAGTAAGACAGAAAAATGCACATGGAATAAAATTTTACCAGTTTCCATTGTGCACACTACACCAGAAACTACCTATGGCAACGCGCGAAAAACGTTGCCATAGACTTTTGGCAACGTTCGGGTGCACGTTACGGGCTTTGAGGTCACCGTAGAGTTCCAACTTTTGGCAACGTGCAATAAATGTTGCCGTATTATATACGGCAACGTTCAATGAACGTTGCTGTTAGATTGCAGAAAGTTTCTACGGCAACGTTCGCGGAACGTTGCTGTATGATCTATGGCAACGTTCATTGAACGTTGCTGTTAGATCTATGGCAACGTGCAATGAATGTTGCTGTAGATCCTACGGCAACGTGCAATGCACGTTGCCATAGATCATTTTACATTATTTTTTTTAATTCATTTAGTTGTAAAATGATTTACATAAATCAACCACAAAACAAGATAGAAGATAACAACATCAAATAACTTCAATAATCATCATTAACTGAACTCCAAAATGTAACAATATCCATACAAAATT
>CAIGRF010088191.1:0-31804 GCA_903798235.1 Fraxinus ornus
CTCAACAGTCACTAAGGGAATATAAAAGGAAATGAAGATATAGAGAAAAAGACCCCGAATCAAAAACTCTCAACAGAGAATATGTAATTTCAATTTCTTAGTTTAACTTTAAAATTCTTCTTTCAGTACTCGTGTGCTTGCGCCCCTTGGAGGTGTTTTGTCTATTTCTGATTGTACATTTTCGCCAATAAATACACCCCTTTTTGGGACTTTGTCTCAAGAGGTTTGTCCCTTACACAATCGTCTGATCCTTTTAATTGTTAGCGAACAAAAAACGTGCGAAACAGTAGTATTTTTGTCTCACCAAGGAAATATATTTTGGATCTCTTAGGAGAAACACTAATGTTAGGAAGTAAACTTGCTAATGTTCCCATGAATCCTAATCACATGCTGGGTGACTATCTAGAAGGTACTCTTGTTGATAAAGGGAGGTATCAACGTCTAGTAGGTAAACTCATTTATTTATCTCATACAAGAACTGATATTGCTTTTGCTATTAGTGTTTTGAGCCAATTTATGCATGCACCCTTCGAAGAGCACATGGAAGTTGTTTATCAGATTTTAATATACTTGAAAGGGACTCTAGGACTTGGTCTTTTTCTAGAAAGAATGTTCAGAGATCTATTGAAACTTTCAACGATACAGATTGGGGCAGGATCAGTGATGGATTTCTGCAACAGAATATTGTAATTTTGTTTGGGGTAATCTAGTTACTTGGTGGAGTAAAAAGCAAACAGTTGTGGCTAAGAGCAGTGTTGAAGTTGAATTTAAAGCATTGGCGCATGGAATTTGTGAGATAATATGGCTAAAGTTGTTATTGAATGAACTTGGTATCAAGAAAAATGAACCCATGAATGTGTACTGTGATAACATGGCCGCTGTAGCAATCTCACATAGTCTCATTCATCTAGGACTAAACATGTGAAGTTAGATAGACACTTCATTAAAGAAAAGACAAGATGGGACAATCTGTATGATTTATGTGTCTTCATCCAAGCAAGTTGCTGATGTAGTAACGAAAGGTTTATTTAAGCTTGTGTTTGAGAAAATGATGGACAAGCTAGGATTGTTTAATTTGTATATACAAAAATTAAGGGCTGATTTGGTTTCCTTATTGATAGGATTGAGTTTGTTTCCTTATCTATGTTTCAATTTCAAATAGCTATCCCTATAATAGAGGATTGCAATTGTACATCTTAATATATAAATACATGTAATCTGATGAGTTAAATACAAGAGAAATTATTCCTTGTAGCGTTCTTTATTCTGTTCTCCTTCACCGGTTTTACTTTCAATAATCATAGATCCACGGACTCATATATCACGAGAAATCAAAAATAAGATATATTTTTAGTTTTTACTGAGAGCTCAATTTAACAATTACAACAGAAAATTTTGTGAAAAATCACACGTCAAGTAAACAAAATTTACACTTGAATTATCCTAACGAAGCAAGAATATTCTACAACAACTGAATCATCCTAACGGAGCAAGAATGTTTCTATAGCTTAGATACACTTAACCCTTTCCTCATTCGCCCGAGCTCTCACATGTGCTCCCCAGATTGGCCGTAATATCATGAACACAGAGTCTAATTATATTTCCACTAGATGATCTCGAAATATCAATGCATTCCCGCAAGTCTGCATCACAAGTTATTAGTACCCACTCATGATCATCGTCTAGATCCTTAATATCAAAAGTGCCGAACTCTATCTTCAGCCTCTTAGCCACTTCTTCCTTTAACTTGATAATACCAGAATCCACACAAAGTCGGAACCTGATTATATAGTCTATATATGTGGCTTTTATGGTGATGGTTTTCACCTCCGACCTGGCAGAAAATTGCGGCATTGGGTGAATAGGTATATCTGTGAAATATTTAGGCAGTACATCATCAGGACACGCTGGTCTTGTCCAACTGTTTTCTGGGGCATCTTCATCAAACAGAGATTCATTACAAAAATTTTCAGATCATGCGAGCTCCCTGCCTCCTCAATCAGCATCTCTCCAAAGGGCTTTTGGGGAACCATAACAAAAACATTACGGATTGGAAACACAGCTGATATATTATTTTCTCCCATTTGTTGACATGGCAATTCTGATGATCCTTCTACAACTATGCGGTGTTCATCAATAGGCGAAACAACTGGATCATTTTCTGGGTAGACACCATTACCAAGGCTACGGATACCTTGACATGAACTTTGGGAAGTACAGGTTCCTGTGCTCTCCTCTTAAGCCACTCCCAGTTTTGGATGGGTATAAGCCTTCGCCTGGGAAAAGCCCAGTTTCCTGAGGAATGAGATCCTCAGTTCCTGAAAACCTACCTCTTGGAATATGATTTAATGTCTCGGCCTATTCATCATCTCCAGGTGCCTTGCAAATGGGAACTTCATTCTAATCTTGCTGAAATCCAGACGATCCAGAGCCAGGTGAAGTTTGTAGATTTGTTTTATTTGCAATTGGTGGCCAAGAAAATGAACCAACAACAACAGGAACTGAATTCTCAGCCAAAGTAGTCAAATTAAATCCTCCTTCGGCACCTTGTGCAGATTGAATTACATGCTTTAGCTTTGAAATTAACGATTAATTTTGTTTATCTTGCAAGAGGGCCATCGAGATATCCCATGCTGCCTGCAGATGCGCTTCATTGTAGTCGGACAAACTGTAAAAGTAAAAAAACCTTGATGATAAGCACTTCCTCAAATTACTACTGCTACAATCGAGATGAACTCAAACAAAGCCAAAAAAATGGAAGACGAAGAAAGAAAAGAAAAAGATATAAGGAAAGAAAGATGGCAAAGCAACAGGTATTACATAAGCTTACCACCAAGACTCTTTGCAGCATCCTTAAGACTACCAGAAAAATATTGCTGCAGAACTTCTAAGCTAATTGTTTTCTCTGCCTTGCCCGGTCTTTTCTTTGGTTTGTTGCACGTGTCTTTATTCTCCACAGCAGATGCAGCATTTTGAACTTCAGCAGTACTAGCAGCACATCCTTTATCGTTGTTAGCAGCAAATACTGGGATTAATGGCTGGCCTTCCAGCAAATCAGGATGAAATGTGTCTCCATTTGGTAAGCAATCTGGCCTGGGAGGAGATAATGAAGTTAACTCTGGCCTTAAGATAAGTTTTTCACCCACGGATGCCTTAATAAACTCAGTGGATTGTTGCTCATGTTCTAAATCTTTCCCTAAAGCAACTCCCAGGCTCCCAAAATGCTGTTTCATTGTCTCGAAAATTGAATCCAAAATGATCAGCTGGTCTCTGTAGTCTAGGATGTTCGGGGGCAGATAAAATTCTAGAATGTAGTCATCATTTTCAGTATGTGTGCTCCGTAGACAAATAGCAAAGCTGCTTTTCAACCCAAACATTCGTGCATAATGCACCAAGGGGTACTCTGTTTAGCAAAATTCTGTTATATATGAGCAGAAACATGAGTTACGCGATGCAAATGCCCTCCCAGTAACACCCTGCCCCTTTTGCAAGTGATGCTCAACACAAGTATCACGAAACCCCAAATGTGAGCATCCAATACATAAAATGCTACATCCGTTGTAGACATACAAACCTGTCCCATGCAGCTTCCATCGAAGCTACTGCAAGTTTTCTTAAAACCCCCACCATCTGCTAGGACGCTGTGATGCCTACATGAAACCCATGTTTGAGCCAGAGGTAACGTGTGAGTTTCGCAAACCATTGTCAGTATTTCCAAGATTTCTGCCAGTGCATTTTGTCAACCTTCATTGCATATCTGGTTCAAGAGTTATAGCCAGGTACATAGATTTTATCAGAAAAAAGAATTCACTCATAATGATAGGATCTTCACTAAGTTGCTACTTACCTGTGTACTTTGATGATCCAAGATCTCAGAACTTTTCAAATTTACAGCCTGCAGATAAATTGAATTTATTCAACTAATAAATCCTCAAACAAGACCATGGAAGCATAAGAAAAGACTTGACTAACACAGAGTTGCTACTCCAAGTTCGAGCACCCTTGCAGAAGTGATAATTATGCAGAATAAAGATAATTTCACGGTCAGCAGAAAACCTTTTTTGGAGGTTAAAATAAGGAAAGAACCATATGCATATCTATAGATGAACCACCATTAGGAAATAAATATTTAAAAGTACACTAGTCTCAAGCAAGCATAAAATTGTGGTGATTAAAATCCTAAAATAACAGTAGAGTAATGAGTTACATTGAGAAAGTGGATCCATTCATCAAAATTCTAACTGTCCATAACAAGAAATTCAAAGAATAGTTGTGGCTAATTATGCACCAAAGGTTTTCCATAGTGACTATTGTGAAATCAATGTTGGGGCCTGGGATATCCACGACAACCATTAGCAAGAAGATAATATCTTGATGTAATTGACAACTATGTAAAAGATAACACCTGTATCACATGTACAAATCAATTTTACTAGCAAAGAGAAGAATTCTAGAAATAAGGAGACAAGCAAACAATTCCGACGGAGACCCGTAGATTTGCATTGTGCTGCTAATAGATGAATATCAAATGAGGTTGAAGTAATGAATGAATTGGAGAGGGAAATAACCAACCTCAAGTGCCTTGCTAACTTTATCAACCTCAGGAGCATAGTTAATCTTCTGGGAAGTCATTATAAGCTCAACTACGCCAATGCAAGACTGACCAGAAGGCTCAAATACAGGCAAAGCCAAGGTTCCTTGGACATTGTAATGCAGAGCATGGTTTAGTCGCGAAACTCTTTACTGGAATAATACTGGACATTGGGGATCCATTCTGGCAGCTTTTGCCAAAACACACGACCGGGAAGTCCAAGGACATCAGTATCTCCATCCACAGAAAACATATACATCAAAGAAACCAGCCTATACTGGTGAAGCCCATTACTATTTGGGTCAAGAACAAAGGGCTGCCCTAAAGTTGTCAAAACATACTGACCACAAGTCCTCACGGGTGCCCAAACCTGGGCTAAGACGAGCTGTTCAGTCAAATCTTTGAAGTACCCAAGAGCCTGCGTTATCCTCCTTTATAATACAAGTTCCATCTAGTTTATCAATTGGCAGAAGTCCAACTAATGGAGATGGCAGTTTCCATTTTTCATCATTTCCCGGTGAAATTTGAGTCATTGCATCATGATTAACTACATCAATTCAAATAACCAATATTAATGCGAGTACACATCAGTCCATTGGATTCAATAATGCAATAACATATCTTCAATAACTTGCCGGTGCTACTTCAGGAAAACTAGAGTACAATTCAAATACAGTTTTCAGTACAGACAATTAAGTTAATAATCATCAAGGTGACAACAGGCAGACAAACCTTTGACTTCCAATTTTTCGGTCTTTCTAATTTTAACACGGCAATAGAATAAATTAAAACAGAATATGCTGGTTTAACTTTACTTTCGACAGTTTGTTTGCTAATACAGGGGATCTGAATTGATCAACAGTTTGGAGTATGAAGTTTCGTTTCCAAGATTAAGAAATGGTTAAAAAAAATCACCTTTGATATTTCCCTCAATCATTGATAAACATGAGACTGAAAAAACAGCATTATTATGATTTCACAAAGCTTGGATTTTTCCTTAGATACGGGAGAGAGTTGACTACAGCAACTAAAATGAAAAACTCACTAAATCAGTACTAAATGAAACTAAAATGAAGCCTCAATTAAGAAAGACACGGAACTCTCCACAAATTATCGAAAAGTCGATAAAAAGTTGGAATGTGAAGTCATACAGGACAGAATTCTGGAGTAGTCAGATAGCCGGAAACTACCAGCTGGAGCTTCGGCAGACTTCTCATCAGAAAAGGACCAGATAGTGTTTAGATACTAAATTAGTTCGTCGGAGTAGTATGTGCAGTACTCAGACTCTACCGATTTTCTGTTGCATGTTGGGAAACGAACGATTGAAGCCTTAAACTAAACCTCAAGCACCTACGGTGAGGTGACGAATATGTTTTAAGGTTCACACATGCTTCGGTTCATTCGATTAATTTTTTTTTAAAAGAAATTTATATTACTTGTTCTGTTTTATTGTAATTAATAAATTATTTGATTTGAAATAGTTTGGCTGACATTCGGTTAGCTAGTGTCCGGTACATGTTTATACGGTATTTCTGTTAGTTGCATATCTGGTATGTGCAAATTTAGTATGTGTTGTAAATTCGGTATGTGTTGCAAATCCGATATGTGTTCATCCAGTATTTTTTAAATTGGTATTCATTTACTATTATTTTGATCTAACAGGACATTCTAGGGGGAAATTTTTTCCCTTTCACTTTGTGCTAGTAGGGTATTGGAATGGATAATTAGCAGAAATGGTCCCTAACGTTTACATTCATTGCTAAAATGGTCCATATCGTTTTAAATTTGATATTTGTACCCTTATTTCAAACGTTCGTTGCGAAATTGGTCCTTCCATCCACTACTGTTAAAGTAGCCGTTAGAAAATTAAATGGAATTTGCCAATAATATTTGAAAAGGGGTAAAATAGTCAACTTCTCATATTTTTACATAGAGTTAACCGTGGCCAAGGGAATCCCCAAATTGAATAACAACATCAAAACCAAATATAAGTTGTGTAATAAATTAGTTTCACTCAAACTTAAATATACAATTAGGAGAACAAAATTTCACTAGAGGGAACAAATGACTTAGTTTTAAAAAATTCACAAAGTAAAAGTTCGCTTAATAAAACAAAAACACCATAGCTATAGTCAGCACATAAATTCATCGAATGTCCTAGTTTAAAACTTACCGACGACATTTCATTGCAGTTGCTAGTGTCGGAATGGCAGTGGGAAGGTGGTAATGGAATGGGTTCAAAGGGCTGCTTCTTCTTTTTGGAAGATTTAGGAAAANTGGTTTTTTTTTTTCTGCTAATAGCATTAGTTATTGAAATTTAATAAACATTTATTTACCACTAGTATGCTAAGTTCTATATGTTTATTTACATGTTTTTAAATTGAGTGAACGTGAAATGTTTATCTATCAGTTTAGTTAAATATAGCATACTAATATTGTCTTTGTTGTTTGTGCTGAAATTTGCTAGTGTGATGCTTCGGATCAGCCTCCAAATAACCATGCTGACATTGAAGGTTGTGGGAGGTCTAATCCAATCAAAGAGGATGTTATGTGCTTGATACTGAATGCAACGATGAGCTAAACTAATAATATGATTTGGATGATAGTTTTTCCCATGTAAATCAAGATACACTTTGGTCACAAGTGGAGGAACCAATGACATACCATTTTGGACAAATTGTACCTAATTCTGATGTCAATAATACAACTTCACATGATGGTGTAAATGAAGAGGAATTGGAAAATGAAGGTGTAAATGAAGTACATAATGAAGAACAGCAAGGAGTAGAATTGGATAATGTATTTGTCGATTCTGACAATGAAACAGATGAAGACCGTGTTGATAACGCTGGAATTGATACTCCAAAAATGAATATGGATTTTAGATTTGATCTTATAAACGAGCAGAAGGTAAGGGATTCAGACACGGATTATTGTGACTTGGATGAACTAAGGAGTTTGGATAGTGATGATGATGGCACTTCCCGAAAAAAGATAAGGATGGAGCATGCAGATTACTCTGGCAATGAAAAGTTCCAAGTCAAGAATGCAGTAGATAACATTGGAACCCTAAATGCAGTGGTTATCAAAGCAAACACTTATTCTTGTCGAGCCTAGCAGTTGACTGGAATCCCTTGTTATCATGTGATTGCATCCTTAATATCAAGGGGAATGAAGGTTATTGACTATGTAGATGACATCTACAAGAAGGCATATGTTATAACATATACTCCCTCTATCTCACCCATGACAAGTCCAGATTTATAGCCTAATCCAGGTCTTGACCCCTTGAATCCACCTTTCTACACCAAAAAGTCCGGACGACCAAAGAAGGCTAGACAAAAGGAAGCTAATGAACGTGAAAGTATGGGCTCATCAAGCAATGCTAAGGCATCTTCAAGCAATGCTAAGGCATCTTCAAGCAATGCTAAGGCATCAACATGAAATGCAAATAGGGTAGGGTTGAAGATAAAGTGCAAGAAGTGTGGACAAACTTGTCACAACAAGAGAACCTGCAACACTTTGCCACAACCAAATGCTACCCGAGGATGTGGGGACACACAAAATATTTTTTGACTTTTGACTGCTACAATCGTTTTTTTGTAGATATTATGAATTTTTGTCTAATAGCTCAATGTAATATGTATAGCAGACAGTTTAGCTTATCAGAAATATTGAAACCCTGTTTGGTTGGTTAACAATGCAATTATCTATTGTGTAGCATTTTTTTTACCTTTTACTATGGTATTTTGTATCTATTGTAGTAGGTTGATATTGAGAACTTATACTACTTAGCTCATCAATGATTATTTGTGCTAAATGGCTAAAAGGTTAAGGATGATATTTGCCGACAACATCTTGAGTTGGGGTCTAAACTTGTAAATTACATCAAACCATAAGAATTATATTAACCGAAAATTTTAAGAGGAGAAAAAATACGGGAAGTTCACTAATTTAGCATTTTTCAAATATTATTGGCAAATTCCATTCAATTTTCTAACGGCTAATTTAACGGAAGTGAATGGAAGGACCAACTCGCAACAAACGTTTGAAATAAGGGTACAAATATCAAATTTAAAATGATAGGGACCATTTTAGCAATGAATGTAAACGTTAGGGACCATTTCTGCTAATTACCCTATTGGAATTGATTATGGCCTAAGGGTACCAGTGGATGCTTTGTGTGCGGGCAGGAGGGACATTTAAGGAAAGACTGTCCAGTTCGATTTCAAGAGGGAGGCTTATCTAGGGGAACGAGCATACCGATGGGGACTAGTAGTGCCAGACAGGGACAGAATCAAAATGGAATTCCAACCAGTAACGAAGGGTCTACTAGCAGAGTGCAGTCTGATGTAGCTAGTGGCAGTGGTTCCAGACAGAGGAGACAGTCAGGACGTGCTCAGACTCGGGGCAGAGTGTTTGCGATGACACACCAAGAGGCCGAGGAGTCACCTGATGTAGTTATGGGTATGTTATCTATTTTTGGTAGAACTGCTCGTTCTTTAATTGACTCCGGTGCTACACATTCCTTTATTTCTCATGCACTTGCTAGTTATGCTGATAAGATGTCAGAGCCTCTAGACAGTGAATTGGTAGTAGCGACTCCCGTTGGGGATTCACTTTTAGCTAATCGGGTATACAGAGACTGTGGGATTAGAGTGAACGACCATGAGTTGAAAGCGGATTTAATTCCACTTGATATTCATGATTTTGATGTTATTTTGGGGATGGACTTTCTATCTGGGCATCGTGCTACAGTGGATTGTTTTCGCAAGGAAGTGATATTTAGAAGTCCAGAAGAGATTGAAATTGTTCTCACTGGAGAGCGCAGAATTTTACCATCATGTGTAATATCTGCCCTTGATGCTCGGAGAATGCTCAAAAAGGGTTGTCATGCATATTTAGCTCATGTGATTGATACTAGGATCACTAAGCTGGAAATTGGCGATATACCCGTTGTGCGAGATTTTCTTGATGTCTTTCCAGAAGACCTTTCGGGATTACCCCCAGACAGGGAGATCGAGTTCTCTATTGAATTGATCCCCGGGACCGCACCTATTTCACAATCACCTTATCGGATGGCTCCAAAAGAGTTGAAGGAATTAAAGGTGCAATTACAAGATTTGGTTGAAAAGGGTTTCATCAGACCCAGTGTATCCCCATGGGGAGCGCCAGTGTTATTTGTGAAGAAGAAAGACGGCACTATGAGATTATGTATTGACTACCGGCAGTTGAATAAGGTGACTATTCGTAATAAGTATCCTCTACCCCGCATTGATGATTTGTTTGATCAACTTCGAGGTGCCTCGGTATTTTCAAAGATTGATTTGCGTTCGGGGTATCATCAGCTCAGAATTAGGGATGTTGATGTACCAAAGACTGCTTTCAGGTCTCGATATGGCCATTATGAATTCTTGGTGATGCCGTTTGGTTTAACTAATGCCCCAGCTGCATTTATGGACTTGATGAATAGGGTGCTTCACCCATATCTTGACAAATTTGTGATTGTTTTTATTGATGATATATTGGTATATTCTCGCAGTCGTGATGAGCATGCGGAGCACTTGAGAGTTATTTTGCAGACCTTGCGAGATAAGCAGTTGTATGCTAAATTCAGTAAATGTGAATTTTGGTTGAACAAAGTTGTGTTTCTGGGCCATGTTATCTCTGCAGAAGGTATATATGTAGATCCTGTAAAAACAGAGGCTGTGATGAGATGGGAACGCCCTACTAGAGTGACAGAGGTACGGAGTTTCCTTGGTCTAGCAGGTTATTATCGTCGATTTATAGAGGGATTTTCCAAGATTGCCCTTCCCTTGACCAGTTTGACTCGAAAGGACTCCAAATTCGTGTGGACTGAGCAATGCGAGAAGAATTTTTAGGAATTGAAGAGTAGATTGGTTTCTGCTATTGTACTTACTATTCCTTTACCAGGTGAAGAGTTTACAGTGTACAGTGGTGCTTCACGCCAAGGTTTGGGTTGTGTGTTGATGCAAAATGGGAAGGTTATAGCTTATGCTTCAAGACAATTGAAGAAGCATGAGTTAAACTACCCAACACATGATTTGGAGTTAGCTGCAGTGGTATTAGCACTAAAGATTTGGAGACACTATCTTTATGGTGAGAAATGTCAAAATTTTTATTAAACCTTTATTTGGTTAAAGGTAGCCATCTTTTAAAGTTAAATTATAGTTGCCTTGGTGATGGGTCCAGTGACTACCTGGTACTAATCATCTGTTATTTGCAACAAAGTTTGCAACTTGATCTTCTTCGTCATCTTGATATGGATAAATAATTGTTTTCTCTTCACCAAAGTTTTTGACATTCACTATTTAATTTGAGATTTACCTCCATCTAAGAGTAATGCTATTGGACTATCCATAGTGTCTACTGTGAATAGCCTTATTCTTTAACTCTACAAGTCCGATAATACACAAAATCATGTTATATTTCAAATATTTCGTAAATGAAATTATTAGACTTTGTTGATAGAAAAGTTTTGATCAACAAATTTTTCTGGCCAAGTCAATATTTACTTTTCCTAGACTCGTTCATTTTGATGTTTATATTGAATAAATTGTTATTTGAAAAGAATATTTGAATTTGTGTGTCTTATTTTCTTCAGAAGTATTTATAGATTTTCGTACAAATTTCGAGTCATTCTAAAGAATGACATATGGCGATCTGAATTAATAATCGATTATGTTATGCTTCACGTTATATTCGTTGGTTTGCCTCTATTTGGTTTAAATTAAATTCAATTTTTTAGTAAATTTTGATAAAGATTGATAAAATGTGCGGATGAAAATTTGTTAAAAATTGTGGGTTTATAGATTATATAATTATCAAACAAGAATTTTATTAGACTATGTTTGATCTCATTTTTTTTTTCAAAATATATTTTTCTCTATCTTTTTTTTTTCAATCATACATTTCTTGATAAAAATAATATTATACATAAGTCAAAAACTTTTCAATCATTTTTAATCACACGTTTGATTATTTCAAAATACATTTTACTCAAGAAAAAAAAAAGGGTCGTAATTAAAAATGAATTTGACAAAAAAATTAGTTAATCAGAATTTAAAATCAGAATTTAAAACCAAAAAATTAAACAACACTGCACATTATTTTCCCGCCGCTAGAATTCAACGCAGACTCGCCCCCTCTTTCTTTATCCTTCTCTGATTTACAAATTGGCGATTCAAATGATGCGTATTCTTTGATGGAGGATAGGAAGCGGTGGAGCGTGACGTACACGAAGCACGTCAAGCAAAAGCGGAAAGTCTATCAAGATGGCTTCTTAGAACTGCAATCCTCCGCCCGCAAGGTCTTTTCTTTCTGTTTTTATCTTTTTCATCCGTAAAGTGTACACATGTATTTGTTTTAGGTGGATGGTTTTATCCGTTTAGATAATATAATTTCGTGTACTTATGCTTTAATTAGAACAGATTAGTTGCTAATTTCTGTATTTTCATGATTTACAGTTTTGATTAAGCTGAATAGTTGTTGAAATCGAGTGAAAAATTGATGGAGGATAGTGTGTTATTATTATTATTTTTAATTGTAAACTGTAATGCGTACAATTATGAGTTCCTCTCTGTAACTATGAGAATGTACTTGAAATAAGTTGAAATTGTTTGTTCAGTTATCAAAACTTTGCTATTTGGGTGAATACACATAATTTTGATAAGCTTCTACCTTTTGGATTATACTTCAGGTCTGATATAAGCTTTTCCAGCTTTTAATTGTATATCAATCTAGTTCATCATGCTTTTGTTTGGTGAAATTATATCCTGAATAAATTGAACCTTAGATAATATTGTCTGATTAATATTGATATCGGTTATGTTTTAATTGTATTTGTATTTACGCTTTTATAGTAATTTATTTAATCATCACCAGGTCATGCTCTATGATGATTTTGAGAAGCTCTTGGAAAGTAGGTTTGTGAAGAAAGATGATGTTATTGAATCTGGTGAAACACTGGCATTTGCCTCCCATCTTGTTGACATTGGTGATCTATATGGAGATCATAAACCTGTTTCTGGTTTAAGTTTTCAAAGAAAAGATGAGGAGGTTTTGGAGAAGTTGGGATCATTACACAAAAACAAATTTGGATACAACTCCAATTCTATTGGTATTTATTTTCCACTTGATTGTTTAATAAGTTGAAGCAATCTTTCTTGTTTTGCACATTATCATTCCATGTCTAATCATTACACGTTTCCTTTCAAAGATATGAAGACTAACTGTGGGAAGAAGAAAGCTAGAATGATTAATTTAAGCCCATCACAAAAGATTATTATAGGTTTGTTCAACCACCTTCATTATGCTTTGTTTTTAATGCAAGTACCCTTTTTCTTCCACACATTCGGTCACTGGCAAAACCACATATAAATTCTTGATGGCTCAGCATTGTGGTGGCGTTGGCAGCAGCCAGCAGATAAGATCCTCATTTTCAATACTGCTTCTTGTTTGCATAAAGGATTCGCTTGTATGAATTATCATCTTCCTTTAATCCTATCATTTCTTGCTATATGTTATCCTTAAAGAAGAAAGGGTAAATGCTGACATATGCAAATTCTGCATGGTTTGATAGCATATTTATGAGATATCTGACATTTCAGAGTACAAGAAGAGCGAAACAAACAAGTATTGTTTCTCACCTAGTTGTTCAGATATGATGAAATCCAGCACAACAGGTTAGTTGTGGAATGAATCATGCATCTAATTATATTACAATGAATCCCTCTTTCCTGATGTTTTTCATCGAATGTTTTGTACCTTTCATATTGTTATAATGTCATGAACTTCGGTCTGACATTCCTTTCTGAAGATTTTACAATTTCTCATTCCTAATTTTCAAATTAGAGTGGGAGGTCTTGTACACTACACAAATTCATCAAAAGGCAAAGAAGTTTCATGATGGATTTTTAAAGCTTGTAGTTCATGGATCACAAGGGAGGCAGGTACGTTACAACAGAATATTTTTCTTGCAACTCATTTATACAGTCTGTTGGCTTCATTGAAAACGCTAACTCAATGATGTCTTTACCCTTACTCGTGCTTAAAGTGGTATCTGTACTTTTAAAAGCTTAGACTCTTCTTGTATTTCTAAGTATAACTTCCTCCAATGCTACTTTTCCATTTCAAAATTTTAATAGTTTACTGGGCCACTTAGATATGAAGTGATATGCATGGATACCCTTGGGAATGCTATATCATTCGGGAACAGTTCATTGAATCTTGTCCTCATATGTAACAAGATGGTATGAGGAATTTCGAGAGGAAGGTGATCTGCAACTATGAGCATCTTGTGAGTTAGGAGTCAACTTTGATTGTAAACAGATTTCAATTTCACACAGTATTCAACAGGTAAGATAAGGTTTTCAAAGCTTTTTTCTGATACATTCAGGATGGAGCTAAGATTTGTTTTCCTTTCAAGCTATAAAAAGTCGAAGTAAAGTTAAAATTTCAGTTTTAAGAGGGGGAGGAGATTGGATTTGGGTGACAGACAGACAGATTCAATAATATGATGCCTAAAATAGTTGAAGGGGTAGAAAGCCAGGAGAAATACGAAGTTATATGAAGATGCGCTTCTTGATCTCAATTATATATTGACATTGTAACAGTTAGACTGGAATAGAAAGAATTTAATACTTGAGAAGCTTGCTGCGGCATATAGTCTCTACATCAGAATGATTTAACTGTCCTTTGACCCAACCAATGTTGGAAGTTGACATCGAAGTAATTTAGTCTCTGCAACCCATTTTCCATTTTCCATTTTAAAACACAACCCTAATGAAGTTCCTTCCCTTTTCTTGTTCTTCTTTTCCCCAGAAAATTAAGTTGAAGAAAATATCATTTTAGTATAGGTTAGATACCAAAAGCTCCTGGTTTTCTGGGGGTTATATACTAATGTTCACGAGATATTCACAAAACACCGGCCTTGCTCGCTCGCTCGCTCGCTCTCTCTCTCTCTCTCTCTCTCTCTCATTCACAGAACACATGCACAGAACTTATATATATAGGTGTCGTGTTGTAGTTGGTTGATTATGCTAGCATGGAAATGGAGAAACACTACCTTAGAGAACTTTAGACTCTTCCCATCATGTTGCAAAACAAGAAAGATCCAGAAATGGGGAAACAAAGAACTGAAGGGAAGACGAGTGAAATAGGAAGCAAGAACACTCTAGAACCATCAAATAATATCGGTTTTGATCTTCAGAGAACGTCATAGAATTGTGAAACGTTCACTAATACAAATACTCGTATATAACGAGATGGCATGAGGAATGCCAGTAGGAAGATGTATCTGCAACTGGGAGCATCTTGTGTGTTACACATCAATTTTTTGTACACAGATTTCAGTTTTCACATCAGCACGTACATGTAAGATGAGCTATTCAAAGTGTTTTCATGAAACATTACATATGGAGCTGAGTTTATGTTTTGAATTTTTACTCCTTTTGTGCTCTATCAAGTCAAAGGAAGGTGAAATTTCAGTCTCAAGAGAGGGAGGGGAATGGAGTTAGGAGAGAGACAGACAGTGCATAAAATAATTGAAGGAGTAGAAAGCCAGAACATATACCAAGTTACGTGATGATGTGCTGTTTGATCTCAATTAAATACTGACATTTAAATAGTTAGATACATGGTAAAGTAAAAAGAAATTTTAACATTTGAGAATCTTACTGCTACTTTGTTGCAAGTGCTTTATGTAGTCTTTGAATCAGAATGATTTAACTGTTTTTAGTTGAACTCTTTCAACCAAATGTGAAGTTGAGATTGAAGAAATATAGAACTTATGCAACCTGTTCTCATTTTAAAACTCACTGCTAATTAAGTGTCCCTTCCCTTTTCCCATTCTTCTTTTTTCACCTAAAGATCAAGTTTCCGATTTTCATTTAGTATAGTTCTGATACGTAAGGATCCTGGCCTTCTGGATTGTCCGTTCTAAAGCCAATGGGATGTACACATCTTAATGTAAATGTTTCAAGTTTTATATCTGACTCAGCATATTTATTTTTAAACTTGTCAAGCTATCAACCAGTCATTTAGTTTAGTGATTATTGTAATTAACACGTTGGAGATATTGTCAAGTCTACATCATTGTCGTGCACTCAATGTGCACTGTTGCTCATCATATTCAGGTCATGCTGTATGACACAACCAGGAGACTCTTGGATAACAGGTTTCTGAAAAGGGATGAAATAGTCAGTTCTGGTGAATTATTAGTATTTGACTGTCATTTAGTAGACATTGGAGAGCTTGAAAAAGACAATAAGCCTCCAAAGGACTTGGCTCTTCGAGGAATAAATTGTGAAGCTGTTGTTAAAACTGAGACAACTTATAACCAAGCGAGCCGTACCAATGGCAAATTTCATGCTGGTATATCTACCATTTTCCTAATTTATCTTCATTTTTATGAAGCATATTATTCTCTTTCTGCTATTTATATAGTAGGATTTTTTTTTTCTTCAATATCGTTTCGGGTTCCATTTTTAGTTTAATTTTATTTAGGGAATTATTTAATATTTTGTTACACATGTATCCTCGGGTCCTTTATTAGAGAATGACATCTTATCATCCATTCTGCATCCATAATATATCTTTTCTTGTACATGTTAGATGATGTTTACACTTTTTACTTCTATCCTTATTGGATTTTCAATATACCAGATTCTGTTTCTCCCCAGGAGGTCAGAAAACACATCCGTATTCGCCTAATCACCAAGAGAATTTACTTTCATATTGCCCCATATAATATGTGAAGCTGCTGTTATCCTTTTCCACACTCTCTTTTTCTCCATCCATGATACCAGCATTTGAGTTTTGATCCATGCTGATTGCAGATCTATGCATATCAAAAGTCAATTGAAGTTTTTTGTGAATGGCAATTTGTTTACACTGCCTTAAATTTACATTAAATCTCTATTGAATCAAATTTTGAACTGGATATTTCTCTGATGATAGTTGAAATTATGGTATTAATATGTCTCATGATTTAGCCTGCGTTTGGAAAAATCTATAGATAATTTATAAATGGTCAAATATTATTTTCAGCCACATATTCCAGTAGATCCACAAGTACTATCCACTTATGTACCACTCATTTCTATCTATTCATAAATTCTTCCCAAATGGAGGCTTAAAGGTTTTTTTTTTTTTTTTTTCTTACATAACAATTTTGAATCTGTTATCTTTAATAGTAAATAATATTTAGCATTGTAACTTAAAAGAGTCCGAATTTTTAGTTTGTTTTTATTTTACCAAGCTCATGTTTCTTTCTTTCTGTCCTTGCATGTGAATATCACAGAATATAGGTAATTAATGATACTTGGTACTTTGTCTCTGTCTCAGTCATCTAATCTGTTGGCAATTCTCCCAATTGTCGCAAGAATCAATTCCAATAAAATTGTTACACTGACCAATCAAAATTTAGAATCTTCTATACTCAAGTGTTGTTACCGACCAATTAGAACCTGAGTCTTCAGAATTCCTTCTTAGTATTTTGAGTTGTTCTATTTGATATTTTTGTTGATTTCTTGTTTATTCTGCATGCCTTGCGTTGAATGCATAGGGAGACCTCAAAACAAGGTTTTTCCAGGGAAATGCATGGTCTTAAATGATATGAGCTTCAAGATTGATGATGCAAAATTAAGTTGGACAGTCTCTGCAAATACGCCTAGACGTGCTGGTAAGATGTTATCTGAAACATTATGATGTGAATGTATTTTTCCATATGGGACCAAATCATTTTTTCCAGGGCAAATATATAAAGGTTCTGAGAGGGAACCTTTTTGTTGTTTTTTCTAGGAAATTTAGTTTTTGTGTTTATTCTAATTATTCTATTAATCTTGAATCTCGACATTGTGTCCAATTCCATGCTTATTTGATATTTTCTACCATTTGAATTAGTATTTTGGTCTCATTTTATAAGCACACTGTAGACCAAGGTTGATGTAGCTGTTTCTTTTTGAAGCTCAGAGTTACAAGTGGAACATTCCATGATATGATATGATATTAATATGCATGTAAGTTGGACCTCGTGTTACTGCAGTAATTACCTACTTGCCCAAAAATCATTGAGAACTTTCTGAATAACTCTTAATAAACACATTTAATTAAGGGAATGCAAAGACTAGAATTCAGAAGATTTAGATGCCAAATTTTGGAATGAGGTCAAGGCATTTCATTGTCCATCATGAGGACTGAATTTGTTTAGTGACAATGGAGATATTAGCACTACAGAAACTAATATTGACAAGATGGTAAGGCTCCTCCCTTGAATATTTTTGATTTAGGTCTGAGAACAATGCTATGTGTCAGTTCCTGGGAAAGTGATTTGCACAAGATGTGCATTGCAAATTGGGTGATGGGTAATAAAACTGTTACTTTATCAGCAATTGCGAATTCAAAACTTTGCCTCTAGGTTTTCTATCTTAAGATGACTGAATAATATGCCCTTGCGTTGTATATTAGTTGACTTGCGGTTTCTGTAGTCCTGCCAAATCTGTGTGTGTCCGCATTGCTCTAGTATATGAGTTTCCGTAAATTACAACAGTAGAGTTATCAAGTCCCTCATACATGCAACTAAGTGAAGTGTCAACTTGGCGCAAATAGTTTATCTAATCTACATGCAACTAATTGTTTTGCGACATTTATCACTTGGTTCATTTTGTATTCTGCTGATCACTCGAGAAAGGAATGAATGCTCTTCACCTATAAGTGTCTAAAGCCATCCCCTGTATCGTCTTTCATGGCATTAATTGTGTCATCTACCTTGGCATCTTGCTTGATGTATAGATGGATTAGAAAAAAATAGGTCTTCTGCTGCTCTGCAGGTCCCTATTTGTGTTATCAGTGACTATGCAAATAAATGATTGCTCATGCACTTTCTATTATATCCGAATATTAATGNTCATAGGACATATAACAAAGGATTCTTGTCTAGTCGACCCTAGACCACCCAATCTAATTATTAGCCTTTGTTTTTTCACTAAAGGAAAAAAACTGAACTTTTGGAATATATAAGATCACAAAAGTTAATAAATCTATTATACTTTCCTCTGAATTGACGTATACGTATTTTATCCCCTTCCAAAATTTGATAACTAGATACGAGCATAAATGACCATTTTGCACTAAGTATTCTCATTAACTTAAGTACAATTTTCTTCAATGGTCCTATGAACTAATCACATATGATGAAATTTAGTCATTGCTAAACATTGAACTCAGATTTTAGCAACTTAACAGAAAATACTTAAGTAGTCATTCTACCCATTTTTTAGAACAACGATTCTCGACTTAAATTCATGTTCTATACTTCACTCGTTCTTAAATTCCCAACCACTACAACAAAAAAGACCTACGGCAACGGTCAAAAAATGTTGTGAAAACCCTTTCGCAACGTTCGTGCGTGCGATGCAAAGTTCGATGTTGTCGTAGAGGGGTCGACTTTTTGCAACGTGCATTGCATGTTGCAAAAAGAGACTTTTGGCAACGTGCATTGCGCATTGCAAAAAGAGAGTTTGAATAAAAAGAGAACGATGCTATGTGTCAGTTCCTGAGAAAGTGATTTGCACAAGATGTACATTGCAAATTGGGTGATGGGTAATAAAACTGTTACTTTATCAGCAATTGCGAATTCAAAACTTTGCCTCTAGGTTTTCTATCTTAAGTTGACTGAATAATATGCCCTTGCGTTGTATATTAGTTGACTTGCGGTTTCTGTAGTCCTGCCAAGTCTGTGTGTGTCCACATTGCTCTAGTATAGGAGTTTCTGTAAATTACAACAGTAGAGTTATCAAGTCCCTCATACATGCAACTAAGTGAAGTGTCAACTTGGCGCAAATAGTTTATCTAATCTACATGCAACTAATTGTTTTGCAACATTTATCACTTGGTTCATTTTGTATTCTGCTGATCACTCGAGAAAGGAATGAATGCTCTTCACCTATAAGTGTCTAAAGCCATCCCCTGTATCGTCTTTCATGGCATTAATTGTGTCATCTACCTTGGCATCTTGCTTGATGTATAGATGGATTAGAAAAAAATAGGTCTTCTGCTGCTCTGCAGGTCCCTATTTGTGTTATCAGTGACTATGCAAATAAATGATTGCTCATGCACTTTCTATTATATCCGAATATTAATGCTTTTCATTTTAGGCCATTTTTAGTAGTTTTTCTTGTATACCTCTTATTCAGGTCTGCAACTGATCAAATATTTTGTTTTGTCTTTCTAATGGCAGCCCATGAAATCTTGTCCAATCTCCGAAAATCCACGTCTCAGGAGAATATTGTTGCAGTGAAAAGAGCATTGGTGGAGGAGATCAATGAGTCACAATCTTCAGTTGTCATTCATTCTAATATCAAGAACCAGTTACAAGAACAAGCACACGGATGCAATGGAAGTGTGCTAAAGGAATTGAATAGAAAAACAATCTCAGTTCATGATCGTAGCGCTGAAAATTTTATATCTGAAGCTGTTAATGAAGACCTTCCCATTGGTGCTGAAAAAGTGGGAGATGATGAGAAAAGAGGAGAATCTCAAACTAGGACAGTCAGGTCCCATCTCAGGTATGCACTCCTAAATAAGAGTGACTGCTAGAATACAATTGTCTTAGGCTGGACACTAAGAAAGTATTTTTTTAAGTGCAGCAAGTATTTTTATTTCGAGATTCTCTTATGTCAGCTGTGCTTTGTTACGCACCACTACGTCATTTGATTATAAACATCCTCTAAAATGGTTGTGGCAGAATTCATGTAGTCTGCGGGTCTTAAAAAGTAAACATCCTTGTTCCCCTGATGCCAAAAACAGCTTTCTGGGTTCTCATATAACTGAACCTCCCTTAACAATGAGTTTGGAGCCTTCTATTTGCCCCTCAAACAAGTCATTTTCATTTTTAATGGAAATCAGAATTAGTCGTGGGCTTAGGTCCAGAATTATGAGAATGTCTCAATTTTGGTGAATCGCACGCCAGTTCCAAACCTTTCAAAATTCCCCAAAATTCAGTGGTGATATTAGTTGCCAAGACTGGTAATTAGATTTTTGTTTCACATGTGCTGCTGAGAATAGTACACAATGCTAAGAATGTATCAGGTTCCTTTTTTTTTTTTCTTCAATTTATGGCAGGTCAGGAACAACAAACTGTTCAACTCCCATCCTTTGTTTAGAAGGCACTGATTTCATTGAGTCGACGTCAGCTTCTCCAGCCGTGGAGTCACAGGAATTGCCTGCTTTGGTACTGGACATCGAGGGCCAAACACCATTTGGATCAATGCCACCCAACAGATCAAATAAAAATTCGGAAATTGAAAGCCGTCCTCAACTAATTTCATACGAAGGCAAGTTTTACCTTTGTTATATGCACTGTCAAGTGCCAACTTCCGACTGTTTATTTTATAGTTTTCAATGATATTATACCCGTGCAGAGAATACAACTGAAATCGTTCCTTCAGTAATACCTGGTCTCTGCTCTAGTCAACAACCCAAGGTAATTTCTTGAAACTCTCAACAGGTCTGAATATAGTGCTACTTGATTTTAGGAGTTTTCTTCTTGGTTTTTGACATGCAATACGACTTTAATGGTTGATGCTGTAAGGAAGTAAAAGCGAAATGTCTCATCTTAATACAACTTCCTCATTGGTGTAGCTATGTGAAGATAACCAAGTAAACGAAGGAGCTTCCCATGTTGGTACTGTCGCTACAAATGGTTGTATTGCAGATGATATCTATGATGTTGTACAGCCCAAGCAGGATTTCAATACAATTGAAATGGACGATTTCCCAAGTTTTGATCTAGGAATTTGAACGCGAGACATTACTGAGGATTTTGAATGAGAAAAATTACTTACAATAGCATCAGAAGTTACATTGTTGCAATGCAGAAAACATGTCAAAGTCAGACTCCTCTCATTCCATCAGATCATAGATTCCAGTCCTTAAATTCACTGGCGACATTGTATGGTTGGATATCTACACCTCCATTGTTGCTTGTTCCTTCAAATTTCACGCTGTAGGGAATAACGAGATAAAGGCTGATTTTACTACATTACTTTTGAGTCGTGTCCGAAGGTGAAAACCTAACTTGAAGCCCTTAATCATTCACATACTGTCGTAGTTTTTAATGTCATTAGTCGAGCTGTGTAACACGAAAACTTGACAATACACATCCATTAAGCTTTGATTAAAAAAAAAAAATAATAAAAAGGAACTCCCTTAAGGTCCAAATCTTTTTGCCATGATATCATCTCATAGCTTGTTTAAAGAACACAAAAGGACCGGTTTCTAATCTGAGTTTCATGAAACATTACACTGTTTGATACTTTGTGCTTCCAATGAGGTAAAGTTAAATTAGGATTTACTTTTTTACTTCAAGAAAAAGTTACTATGGAAATCATACATGTTAAAATGAGAAACTTAGAAATAGGTTTGACTTCCTCTGGAACACAACCAAAAACAGTAACTACTATTGGCATCAACGACAGTCATACTTGACTGACTAAAGCAAAATGCAAATCTGTCTGAATGGTTAAAAATACGAAACATACGAAAAGAAATTCTGCCAACATTCTATTTTTCATCCTCAGCAATTCTTTTCCAAATAAGAATGAAAATCTTCCACGCGAAAGAACAGTTTAGGCATCTAGAATTCGAAAATACAAAACAGAAGCACGGACAAGATGGGGGCAGCTAATCTTCACACAATCCGTTCCAACTCCCTTGCATAACTGAGTGTCTGGTTGATCAGCTGCAGAGAAGGAATCTCCTTGCAAGGTGCAGATTCTTTAGCTCTTTGGAAGAACACAAAACCTTTCCTTATCTCCCAATCCGGATGTTCCTGCAATCGCAATAGATTACAATCAGCGCTATTGCTTCCTTTATAGCAACAAGAAGATGAATGTGCGACAAGAACTCCGAAACAAAGTTGAAAGGTAATACCCTTATTCATATGTTTGGTAAAGCTTTTTCAAGCTTATAAGCCAGTTAAAAATCATTTTTATCCACACAATTCGAGGACCCACAACTTTTATCCATTTTTTATCCACAAATTTCATAAGACCCACACCTTATAATCTACAAAAAGCTTTACAAAACATACACTTAACAACAATTAGTATGAATATTCCATTGACAAGCAAAGGATAGTGAGGGAATGAGTAAGG
This sequence comes from Fraxinus ornus, assembly GCA_903798235.1. NCBI lineage: Eukaryota > Viridiplantae > Streptophyta > Magnoliopsida > Lamiales > Oleaceae > Fraxinus > Fraxinus ornus. Next base: position 22,768 of record CAIGRF010088191.1, read on the forward strand.
TAATGGAAGGTATGAGGTGCAAGGAAGCTTACCTCCTCAATATATTTAACCAAGTCTAGGTCAGAAGAAAACAGCAGCATTTGTTCAGCATCGTTTATTGAAAGACTGTCATAAGCCTTTTCACTGCATCCAGCAATCTCATCCCTAAAATAACAAACAAAATATCATGCGCCAAAAACCAACTCGCATGTTAAAATAAACCAGATATCAACACACACTCAATCCACAAGCAATAGGTCTAATGCAAGGCTGGTATAAGTCAACTTTATGCACAAAACCATTGAGGTTATTAGTGGTCATTTATGACTTTACAAGAAACAACAATGGACAGAACCAGTGTCCATGATAAGATATTAAGTACCCGTGCTATATTTTAAGTATCAACAACTTAAGAAGCCTCTTACAACTCTTCTCCACTTCTTTCCAAGAAAAAAACATAGGCCTTCATTTGGCTAATTTTTTTAATGATTTATAAATGGTCAAATTTCATTTTCAATCACATATTTCATCAAGCACACAAGTACTATTGACTTATCCACCACTTATTTCTATCTATTTATAAATTAACCGTTATAAATTCCCCCCAAACGGAGCCTAAATATAAAAAGATGAGTTTGATATATGATGGTGTCAAATCAATTCCATCTACAAGAAAATAATATATGAAGTAGTGTGATTTGGTACTATCTATATAATTTACCTGACTGTCTTCGCCAGCAAGTCCATGAAATAAACATAAATTTCATGAGGTACAGTCTGTCTAGCACTCAACACACGATTATAAGCTCCTTCCATGAAGGATTGTTCCAATTCAATTGCATGCTTGATACAAGGGTTCTCTAAAGCACTAGAAGGAAGCAATTCCAACTCAGTGTGAAATTCAGCAATTCTGTTTTGCACGAGGAGTCTCAGAAGGTTGAGACCTAATATCGGATGCTCCTGAGAGGATGGTTGTAGACCACTGCTCAACCAAGTGAAAGGAAGATCATAAGCATTGTCTTTAAACAAAAATATGCTGCACCAAAACTGATATTGTAAGAACTTTCCAAAAATTTACATTGAATACGTTATGGAGAATCAATATACCAATTAAAGAAAGATAATTACTGGGTATCTGTATAATAAGGTTTCAGTTGGAAAAAATCCCTCTCCAAAGCATCCTGATCCTCAATCTTTACACTTAGAAAGACTGCATGCTCGTATATGTCCCCTGTAATTTATCAGAGTATAGATATTACTACTGAAAAAAAGAAAATTCAAAAAGAGTTAATAAAGATTGCCACAAGAGACATCAGATAGAGTAGGAGGTTATTATTACTAGCAAGCGTCCGTTCCTGGATGGCATTTGGTGTTTCTTCAAATAATGGAGGTAGACTCTTAAATTCTGTTAACATAACCTGCAACATGAAATATAACATAACTTGATACTACTGACAATGATCAGAAAATGCATTCGCATGCAGTACCAAGTAAAAGTACCCCATGATAAACAAAGAGCAGTTAGGCTTTATTCTCAAATAACATGGGGTCGGCTATGTAAACAACAACTAAAAACTTACCTTTATTATTCCCAACAGCTTTAGCTTTATTATTCCTAACAAAATTAAAGTTGTCTACTCGAATTCTTATTCGCAACTCAATTTGATCTGACTAAAAAAATATATATGTAAAAAATGTAAAAAAAATAAAAAATATAGGCCATTCGGTTTACTCTTGTAGATCCAAGAATGTAATCACCCTACCCTTAATTTATCTTAATTGCAGCCACCTTCACTTGTTGGCGCAATTCTCTGGATTCCTATTTTACTATTCTCTTGCAGCCAAAAGTTCATCTTAACGACCTCATTTCCAGTATATTTACCTTATAGAACTTGCTTTTTAACTTGTAGTTAGTACATATATTTAATCAAATTGAATTTTCTTCACTTCGTCTAATCTGCATTAGTCCTGTACACAGTAAATCAGATCCTATTCAATTCATCTTTCTTTAGTCACAAACAAACCTAATCATCCAAAAGAATTGCTATTTGAAACGGAAGACACAATTTTGCTTCAACTATTTCCTATTCCTAATCTGGTTAAATTATCGTTCAATGCTGCAAACCTTAGTCTTTAACCTAAGCTTACTCACCCAAAAAAAAAAAAAAATACAAAAATAATTTGTTGTCGTCGCCGATATGACATCGCCAGAGTTCTGCATCATCGCTGATATACTGTAATTCTAGAATGTGTGTTGGGTTTGGACTATTAATTTATCGTTGATTAATAAACAATAAAAAAACAGAGTAGGTTTTAATTAATATATTTTCAAAGTTGATTTATAAATAATTAAAGAAATTAGTGGATTTCCAATGCAGGTGAACCAATACAATTTGCAACGTTTAAATAAAAAATGGGGCCCACGTCATTAAAGAGAGGCACAAGCCCCTCATTGTTTGAGGCATTTGCAATGAAGCTTGCGCCTCAATCAATTGATCCTTAAACCTCGTGAAATCCATTAAATGTTTGCACCTCGATGTTGCCTTTCTAAACCATGTACACAACTTTCCTAAAAAAAATACATCAAGATTTTCTCTTTCTCTATATCTTTCTTCCAATGAGATTTTCCTTGTATCTCTCTCTGGCATAATGCAAAACTAATAATCCATACTCAATCACCCTGTTCCATTATTTTATTGTATGATTTACAAGCTTTATACCACTATATTTTATAATCCTCTTCCCCATTCTTCAAACATAAAAGATTACTTCACATATACACTTTTATACTCAATACACCAACAAAAATTCACCTCAATCTATTTATTTTCTCCATATTACCCCCTTTATGGTCTTCTTTGCTTCAAAAGTTAACAAGGAACTCATTGAGTTCAAACCATGGTTTAAAAAGGCGACTTTGAGGCGCTTAGAATTTGCACTAAAGTTCAAACATTTAATGGGTTCAATGAGGCTTACGCATGTATTGATTGTGACATAAACCTCAATGCCATGTCTCAAACTATAAGATGTATGAGCCTCTATTTAATGACCTAGCCCCACTTTCTAAACCCAACAAATTTCATTGGTTGACATGCTTTTGAAATCCATTAATTTCTTTATTGTTTATTAATCAACTATACATCAGCTTTGGAAATTCACTACATATTAAAACCTACCTTATCTCGCCTTTTTAAACTTTGTTTGAAACTAACATAAAAATCCACTCATTTTCTTCTTAGAAGAAAATATTTGTAACTTCTTTCTGACAAATGAGAAAAAATATCCTAACGTTTTTCCCATAATTTTGATTGCTTGATACTGCTTTCTTTTTCTCTTTTCTCATTTATAATAGAACAAACAGGAAAAAAGTAAACTTGCTGTTGCTGAACCTCCACTCCTTTGTCCCCGCGTTTCTCATAGAACCTTTTGAAGATTTATAAACCCAAAGGAAGACATTCTACACCATAAAAACACATTTTGTTAGCTTTCTTGAGTTAGAACTCTAATCGACTGGACCTGCTCCTAACCCAAAGGAAGACATTCTACACCACAAGAACTCATTTTTTTAGCTTTCTGTTACGGTTGGATCTCAACTTCAACCAAAATCAACTAACTTCATCTCAAATTCAACACACAATTGAAAGCAGTCAGCTGGGAATCAATAACCAAGCTGTAAATCTATTAATTGAAATGAAATTACAATGCAATAGTGAAATGTAAAGAGAAAGGGAGAGGGAAAATGCAGAAAATCAGAGAAGTAAGAAGTAAGAACAGAATTCAGATTCAGAGAAATAAAAGAGGATTGAGATACAGATTTAGAGAAGTGAAAGAGAAGAAGAATTTCGGATTAAGAGATGAAGATAGAGAGAAGACGAAAAGAGAAAGGGGGTGATTCAGTTTTTTGCAACCATTTTCAACTTCCCTTTTCATCCTCCCCATGTGCTGAATTTATAGAGTAGTCATAGAATATTCTAAAATGCGTTGGCTGTGGTGAGAGTCATAACACTTTCTTGAGTTAGAATTCTAATTGACTGGACCTGCTCCTACGCCATTGAGAAATTCGTGAAACCTCATTTTCCCGTCAGCACATTTCTTTCCATAATAAATGCTGTCTAATTTCCCGAACTTGTAAAGCCATGAAATAGTACTATCTTCATTAACATAGGGCCTACATTTTCCGCACAAAATTCCTATCAATTTAAACTGCCCTATTTCTATTATTCTACTATTAAATGTTCAAAGCAAAAACTGCAAAATTAATCAGGCCATAAAAAATCTCTCAGATCCAACCCCATGACATACTCCTTACAATTGATTTAATTGAACAGGTATTATTATCATTAGTAAGACAAAACCCGATTATTTCTGGATCCTGTAAAACACATACATCATGATAAAGTTGGGGAAACAATAAAAGTGTTCAATTTCAGCGAACCTTGAAAAATCAGTTAAAAATGAAGGGTTTCGAGCGAACAAAATTGTACCTTGAGCTGAGAGAGAAGTTTTATGCAAGCATCAAAATCCTTCCGTACAAACGCCGCTTTGAATAGCTGGAATATTTGGGACACCTCTGTGAATTTCGGATCCATCTCTCTGTCTCTCACTAACTCTCTCTATTCTCTTCTTTCTCCGCGAGAAACGGTAGTAAAATCTTGATTACAAAGGGTCGCGTTTTTGGAATGGCCGAACACCCTGTTCAATAGGCGTCACTCATTCACGCCCGTTCCGGATTAAAATCCAATTAAAATTGAAAATATAGTCGTTATTGAATCCATTCGTCTAATAAAAGTCAACAATAACGACTAATTTCTCAATTTTAATCCGATTTTAATCTCTACCGAACGGGCACTCATTATTCATCAGAATAACCTTTTTAACAATAAAAAGGCAAATATACTCTTCATTTCAACGTTTAAATTTGATTTAAAAATATTAATCAAAGAACGAATATAATCACCAACAATATGTTCATCCCATGATTACAAGACTCGAGAATTTTACTAAATTATTTGAACGCCACAAAAAATAAACTTGATAAGTTCAAAATTAATTGATTGAAGAACAAGTAAAAGGCAATAAAGCCTTGCAAATAATCTCTCAATATTTATGCCTGTTTACAATGAATAGGATAATCCTATTAGTAAGGAATTCCTAAAATCCTAGTAAAAAACGGAATTAAACTTTTAAAATAACAAAAGATATCACAAAAATAGAGTTTTAATTAAAACGGAATATTGCGCGAAATTTGAAAAAATTGCTTCCCAGTTTGAACTGTGGAGCCACATAAGCTTATTACATGCAGCCGCCTAGGCCAGTAGGTTGCCCTCCCTCTGGTCATGGTATGGATGCACAACTGCATGCATAGGAGTGCTATGCGGTCGCATAGCTTCGCCTTTCAACTCTCTTGTCCGTTGCTTGAACCAAGTTGATCCATCTTGTTTCTTCTTTCAAACCCAACATGAAACTTTTCTCATTACTTGACGTGATCAATGTTTCATCCACTATGTCTTGAGCAAGCAATCACATGGCTTCCTTGACTCCCTTCGCTCGCGACCTAATCATCGGTCCTCCCTCAATGATCAATGGATCCTTACTCGGACTTGCTCTCGAATTATGAATCACGAATCACATCCTCCCCTCCCTCTTCAAAATGATTCGACCTCGAATATGTACCTGCATTAAAGAGAGAAAGATCATAGACATTAAAAGTAATCGAAATATGATATTCACCTTAAAGATCTAACTTGTAGGCATTGCTATTAATCTTTTCAATGACTTAGAATGGACCATCTTCCCGTGGCTGTAACTTCGTCTTTCTTTGTTTTGGAAAATGTTCTTTCCTCAAGTGTACCTAAACCCAATCTCCTGGTTTAAATGTAACACGCTTTCATCTCTTGTTTGCTTGAGAGGTGTAATGCCCATTTTTCTTCTCAATTTGCAACTTTACCTTTTCATAGAGTGATTTCACCAAGTCGACATTCTTCTTCCCATCTAAACTACCCCTTTCAATCACAGGTAAATGAATTAAATCCAAATGTGTCAGTGGATTAAAACCATATATAGTTTCAAAAAGGCGAGTAAGAAGTAATAGAATGTGTGACCCCATTATATGCAAATTCTATAAATGGTAAACACTCCTCATAACTCTTTAAATTCTTATTAACTATAGTACGTAACAATTGTATCACAATCATATTTACGACATCGGTTTACCCATCCGTTTGTAGGTGACAAATAGCGAAAATAATAGCTTAGTTCCTAACTTATTCCATAAAATCCTCCAAAAGTGACTAAGGAATTTAACATCCCTATCCGATACAATGCTTCTAGGAATCCCATGTAAGTGCACTGCTTTCTTAGAGAACAAATCCACAATATTGGTGGTATCATCGATTTTATGACATGGAATGAAATGAGTCATCTTACTAAATCTATCTACCACCACAAATATAGAATCACTTTCTTTCTTAGTTCTAGGTAAGCCCAACACAAAATTCATTGACATATCAACCTAAGTTTCACTAGGAACGGATAATAACGTATATAAACCTTGAGATAGAACCTTAGATTTCGACTTTTTTCAAGTGATGCATCTACTACAAATCCGATCAACATCAACTTTCATTTTAAGCCAATAAAAATGTTCACCTAACATTTCTAAGGTCTTTTTAACCAAAAAATGACTCATTAGAACTCTACAATATGCTTCATGTACTAATCATTCTCTCATTGAACACTTAGGAACACATAACTTATTTCCCCGAAATAAATACCCATCATGCCTAAAAAATCTATCCATGTACCCTTATCACATAATTTGTATATATTAGAGAAATCTGGATCATTAGCATAGATGTCTTTAACAGATTCAAATTCTAGTAATTTAGCACCTAAAGATGTTAAAAGTACATACCTCCTTGATAAAGCATATGCTACCACATTTTCTTTACTTTGTTTGTATCGAATAACATGAGGAAATGTCTTGATGAACTTCATCCACCTTGCATGTCTCTTGTTTAGCTTGCATTGACCCCTTAAATGCTTCAATGACTCATGGTCGGTGTAAATCACGAATTCCTTTGGCCATAGGTAATACCGACATGTCTCCAAAGCTCGAACAAGTGTATACAACTCCTTGTCATATGTAGGATAATTGAGAGCTCCTCCACTTATCATTTCACTTTTAAATAAGCAATTGGGCTTCGTTTCTGCATTAAGACAGCTCCAATACCGATTTCTGAGACATCACATTCAATCTCAAAAGTATTGTTAAAGTTAGGTAATGATAAAATCAGTACGGTACACAATCTATCTTTAATAGTATTAAAAACATGTTCTTATTCAACGCCCTAATGAAATCCTACACTTTTCTTTATAATCTCCGTGAGTGGTCTGACAAGTGTGCTAAAGTTTTTAACAAAACGCCTATAAAAGTTAGCTAACCCATGAAAGCTCCTTACCTCAGTTATGCTTTTAGGTGTTGGCCACTCCTTGATGGTTTTGATTTTCTCCTCATCCACTTCAATACCTTTAGCACTAATGACATAACCAAGAAAAATAACATTTTCCATGTAAAATGTGCACATTTTAAAGTTATCATAAATTTTTTCTTGCCTTAAGACCATAAGAACACATCGTAAATATCATATATGTTCATTTAAATCCTTACTATACACCAAGATTCATCAAAGTAAACTACTACGAATTTACCTATGAATGTAACGTAAAACATGATTCATCAATCTCATAAATGTGCTAGGTGTATTGGTAAGTCCAAATGACATGACTAACCACTCATACAACCCATATTTAGTTTTAAAACCCATTTTCCATTCATCTCTTTCCCTCATCATACCCACTTTTAAGGTCAATTTTACTAAATATGCATGATTCATGTAATTCGTCTAACATATTATCTAACCTAACATATTATCTAACCTAGAAATATGATGTCGATATTTCACCGTTACATTGTTGATGGCCCTGAAGTCAACACACATCCTCCAGGTTCCATCTTTCTTTAGCATAAGTAGCACTGCACGACACATGGACTCATACTCTCCCTCACATACCCTTTACTCATCAAATCTTCTGCTTGCCCTTGAAGTCCCTTAGTCTCCCTGGGATTACTTCGATAAGTCGGCCTATTTGGAATGACAGCTCCAGGTACAAAAGTCAATTTGATGTTTAATACCTCGATTGTGTGGTAACTCACTAGGCATGTCATCCGAAAAATGTCTTCAAATTCCTACAACAAAAAGTAGCTAACCTAGGGAGGGGTATATTAGATTCCTCAATATTGAAGAATGACTTCTTATAAACCAACAAGATCATGGGTCTGTTCTCAACTACTGCCCTCTTCAACTCACTTTCCTTTGCAAAGAAATTCACCTTCAACTTTTCTCTCCTCTCATAAGACTTTTTTTCTTTCCTCTCTTGTGGCTCTACTATTTTTTCTCACTTTTCAACTTGATTTGATCTTCATACACTTGTTGTGGTGTCAACGGTGCAAGAATAATAGATTTTCCATCCTTAATAAAGTTGTACCTATTTTTGTACACTTCATGAATCACCTTCCTATTAGCATGCATAGGAACTACATCACACATCACTTCGTCATGATACCTTCCAATTGAGAAACTCAACAACACTCTCATATTCACCTTAACCTCTCCACATTCATTCAATCATTACAGTTTGTAAGACCTTGATGTTTTAGCATAGTTAATCCTAATTTTTCAACAAGTGTTGTACTAGCCACATTGGTACAACTGCCCCATCAATAATCATACTACATACCTTGTTATTGACTTGGCATCTTGTATGAAATATGTTCTCCCTTTGTTGCTCCAAGTCATCCACTTTAATTTGAGCATTAAAAGTTCATCGTGTAACTAATAGCTTTCCTACTGCATACTCCACTTCATCACCATTGCTAGCATCTTCCAATTCTAGCATGTCATCATATTCACCATCACTATCATTCACTAGTTCTCCATTGTCGCGCAAGATCACAGCCACTTGTTTGGATATTGAGAAGCAATGAGTATCGATCTTA